>VDFB02068468.1:0-22270 GCA_007258455.2 Sequoia sempervirens
ATTTTACTAGCTAGCCAAATAGAAAGACAAGTCGAAGAGAGCAAAAAACCAACAATTTTCACATATTGAAGACACAAAACATTAATATCAGCATATTTCTGAAGAGTATCCCTAACATAATACTTCTTAGAGAGGTTTGTTAGAACTCAAACATTCTAGGAAAGGAAATTCATGTTAGAAACTCTACCATTTCATTGGAGTCCAACTCTTCTAGAGTGGAAAAGCAATTCTATAAAAATTCTGGTGGGATTGACCTAGTTTGAATGGTAGGAGACAAATGCCTTTGTTTCTCCTGAACATATTCTCCTTCTAGAGGTCAAGAAGGACTTCGAGACCTCCTATGAACTCTCAACATGGGAGGAGACTTAGTCGGCTGCACTATCATAACTTGATCTTCTCTTGATTTAATACGCCATAGTAATATCTCCAATTAATTTGTATTTTTGTAATTTCTTGAATTTTGGGTCAAAATAGTTTTGCAGCTTGTCTTGTAGGTAAGACCAGTGAAACTCGTGAAATTCCTCTTCAAAAGTTCACGTTAATCAATAAGGATGCATCTTGGTTAAATGTTGTAACTAGGGGAGAGGGGCCAATAATTGTGTGAGGTCTAATTGTTGTTATAGCACTTCTTTATAATATTCAATCTTGCCACATATTTATACTATATATTGTAAATAATTGTTGTTAGCTATTTTTGTAATTTAGACTTAAATAGCTAAATGAGAGGGTGTTAACATTTCATAGGTCATTCAAGCCTTAGATTTAATGGCTAGGTTGATCTTTCTAAGAGGGAAGTATGTTAAATGTATTTGTTAAATTAAAGGTCCTTGAGTTACATTTTTACCTCTTGAGAAAAATATAAACAATTGTTAAGGTTTTGAGATATTTAGACATTTTTAGAGTTTCCAAGTGTCAAAAATCTTAATATTTGTTAAGACTATGTTGCATAAAGGAAATAGGAAATCCCAAGTCCACGTTCATTTATCCCAAGGGAAAATTTAGAAAAGGTTTCAATTCTTTTGGCTAAGTTTGAGTGTCAAAAGTGAAAGGAGGAAGTTTTCAGTTTTTTTCTTTATGAGAGTCACACATCACAAGGAGTTAGGGTTTGCTACAACATGGCACAGTGAGGATGAAAATACAAGAAACAAGGCACGTTGTAGAGCATTCATGGTGATTACATGCATAAAGATAGGCTTTCAATGTGCAGTTACAACCTAGTTTTATCTATATTGACATTTTCAGCATTTTGAAGAGGCCTGAAGAAGACCCGCAACTCTTGAGATACCTCTCACGTCATTTTTTGGGAGATTTGAGGACTTTGCATGTGATTCCTTCATTCCAACTGACATGTATACCTCTTCTTGTCGAGGGTTTTAGTTTTGTTCAGTTTCTTCAGATGTGATGAGGTCTGAAAACTATTATATACTCCTTTGAAAGTCTTCACATCTTCTTGTAATCATACCATGGAAGTCACTAATGAGAATGAAAAAATGTAAGAGATAAAATGCATGTTCATCTTACAGTCATATCTCGAAAACCACAAACTGGGTTTTTGTAATTTTTTGATAGAAATTAGGAAACAGTTAGATGAAAAAATCCATTAAATTTCACAAAAACCTAGTTTGTGGTTTGAGAGAAAACTTCACTAGTTTGAGATAGTGAAAATGAGCAGTTGACGGTACTATTCAACAATAATAATGGAGGACAGTTCCTATAGCAGTGAATTCCATCATAAAAGGCAAAGAACTAGAGATACATCATGGAGTCAGATAGTAAGGGTTTTTGCCTTGGAAAATAGGATTTAAAATATTTTTCTCCATTGATGTAAACTCAAAGATATTAACAAAGGTACATTTGATGAAGCATTTCAAGGAAAGTACAAAATACATTGGCCATTGTCATGTATGCTCTTGTTTCAGAAGGTAGAAGCCATCAAAGGAGAGGTCGTACCTAGGGCAATGGAATAAACAATCCATGCAAATAGAAGGATGATGCTACGAAGGTGTACAATGAACATAGAACAATTAATCATACACAAATTACCAAATGTCGCCAAAGGGATAGTCCTTTGTTTTCGATATGGGACAACCATCTTCAACAATGTAAAGGATGATTTCAAGGTTGAAGGATAGTCATAACCATGATAGTTAAGGGAAGGGTCATCTTCAAATCTAAATGGACAAAATTAAAGCATGATAAGGGCAAAAATAAAATGTGGATGACAAATGATGGAAAATTACAAAGACAATAGTGATCAAAAGTACTGATATAGTCTTGACAGTGCATAAGAGGACAGTTCCCAATAAAAGATGGTAGTTTCTTTCAAGGTAAGCCTTCAAGTTGGTGATGAGCATACATGAAAGACTTGGTGATCTTAACAGTCAATAGTGGCAATCTTCATAAGATAGCTCAATCTTCACACTGAACTAATGATGGTTATCAAATACAAAATTCTGGCACATCTTGGTTCCATGCTCTGGAACTTGTTCATTCAATTGGTTCCTTGCTTTGGAACTAAGTGGGATCTAAGTGAATGATAAGTATGATACTTAGTTATTATTAGTAGCTTTGTATGTGTCCTATGAAGGTGTTAAGTAGTTATGGCACTGTGAAAAAAGGGATTATCAATCACATGTGGTTAAAGGTATTAAAAGCATTTATGAAGAGGTTGAGCAGTTTGGGCTTCTATGGGCTTCTATGAACAGTTAAGGCACAACAGTTGGAGCTTTTAAAAGTAGCAGTTGCAAGCATTAAAGAAAATTGGGGTGACTGGGACAGAAGTTTAGAGAATATAGGGGCAGTTGCAATTATCTAGGGAGTTATTCAACCCAGTTTATGGACAATTGAGAGTATATAGGAGCATATTTAAGAGTTTTAATGATAGAAGAGGTCAAGGGAAGGCTTCTTTAGCACTCAAATACCTTTTTGGAGTAGTTTAAAGCACTGAAAAGTAGGGATTATTGTTTTGGACGACCAAAGGATATTGACTGAGTAAAATGGAATAAAGACTTATCATTTTCTCCTCAACACATGTTATTATCTTCTAGCAAGTTGCACAACTATAAGGCTCATCTTTCAGGCCTTTTTTTAGGGAGTTCTTGCATTTGTTTTGCTATAGGTTGTAACTTTTTGAGTTCTTCTCAGCAAAATTCACTGTATTGTAACTCAAAACCAGACAAGCATATGACTAAATTTATTTCATGTAATTTCAATTTTCAAGTAACGAAGACAGTCTATTTTGGATCAACACTTGTGTAATGCTTCTTTGGCATCAATTTTAGTTCAATTTCTTCCTTTTATGTGGCTGAATATATGTGTTTTATTGGTTCATTTTGTTGTTTTTTATCTCAAAACCTTAAAATATGATCATAACAAACACTTGTAAACAAATTCAAGCATATTCAAATAGGTTGTAAACTGTGGAAAAACTTATTGGGTTGTTTTGGTTGTGAAATCTCCCATTTTCCTTCCAGAACATCATCAATTGGTGCCTTTTTATGAAATATTGATGGGTGATATGTTAAAAGACATAGGTTGTGCAGTAGAACTACTTTTTAAGTCATTATAAGTCCAAAACAACAAGTTATAGGTCTGAGAAAACAATTTGGTGCATCACCTAGTTAGTTGCAGTTAATCATTTTCAGGCATTTCAAGTCATTTTAAGTCTCTTTCTTACCCTTTTCCTTCAAAATAAATAGGATTGATCAAGTTCTAGGTGATCAAGCAAGAGGAGCCAACCTTTTCTGGAGGTTCACTCCAAGTTTTAGGCAACCCACAGGCCTAGGTGTGTTCCCATGTATCAACGGGTAGCTAAGTTGATAGCTTAGCACTCAGGTGTATACTTTGTTGATAACAATTACTTAACATGTAAATAAAAAAACAACTAAATGTTGATCGAGATGGACCCATACTTGAACATATGGAAACCTATGAATGTTATGTAAACAAACATAAATACATTCATTAATAAGGGAAACAAATAATTTTTGTTTCAAATAAAATATCAAAACTATCCACTATAAGTGTGTCATTTATAAAACAAGATGTTCATTTAAAAAGTATTCTTGTCATAGTGAAAATATTGTTCTTATGTGTATAACTATTGGGATAGCAATGTATATGCATTGGAGTATTTCATATTAATATTTTATCTTATCACAAATATAAAAGGTGAGCACAATAAATACTTTGTATTTTCCCATGAAATGTGAAGGATTGTCAAAAAGTTTTAGTGTTCAACTCTTGGTCTGGTTGTGTTGGATATAAGTTGTATTTTAAATAATGTGTTCCTTTTTAACAAATGTTCAACTATTGGTCCATTTGTGTTGGATATAAATTTTAGAGATAATAAAGATTTATGGTTACCAATAGGTACTTGGTCCATTTAAATTATATTTTAAGTAAAAATATGATATACCATTAATAACAAATGATATCTTTGTTCAACTACTAGGGATATTATGATTAAGTTTCAGTTGAACCTTAAAAAAAAATCAAAATTTGGATAGTTCTCACTAGACTTGGTAATGTGGCAAGTTGTGTGACGAGTCACACCTCCAAACTTTAGTTATAGATAGATAAGAAGCCAATTCACATTTCTAAAAAATGGTGGTCCTATTATTAAGATCTCATTGGAGTAATAAATAAAGCAATTAAAAAATGCAGATCAATTTTTTCTTTTAACATGGTTCACCCTTAGGGTTACATCCACAAAACAATGGTTCAAGTTTTATTAAAATATCAAATGAAAACAAATTACATTCTTGCAGCAAATACCACATTTGTGTATCTCTTCAAAACAAATATAGATTTATGCAAAATTGCAACTTCCAAAACTATTTGTGCACAACTTTTGAACTTACGTGTGTGTTGTTCATTGTGATTTTCTTCCACTTCACACATGTTTGTTAATTATTTTGGGGTGTGTTCATTGTGAGTTTCTTCCACTTCACATGTCCATTAATTATTTTGGGGGGAAATTATGCCTAGAAAAATGGCCAAAATATTAACCTGGAGCATGATTAGGCTACACATATCAACACCTATGATACTCCATGCAACCACTACTTGCTCGCAAAGTTAGCATGCACGATTATTGGCCCCTCTCCCTTATCTTTATAATTTTTTGCAATCACTTGCCACCATGTGCAACAAAGCTACTATCAACTATTCATATGATACAAAGCAAGATAAATTGTAGCTCAACACTCTTAAATTCTTAATAATGATGATATCCTCGATTGTACTTTTTGTAACTTGTATTTTCTCTTTAGAATATGTATGAAAGTTGATATTTATCATAAATCAAAAGCAATCACAACAATTCAAGTTTTTATGTAAAAAATTGTCTCCTTTAAAGTAAAAAATATGTAATATGGGTCCCACCAAATTAGTTTAGTGACAATTCTTTGTTTTTCCAATAGTTTGAATATGTATGACAATTATTGAG
Source organism: Sequoia sempervirens (assembly GCA_007258455.2). Lineage (NCBI taxonomy): Eukaryota > Viridiplantae > Streptophyta > Pinopsida > Cupressales > Cupressaceae > Sequoia > Sequoia sempervirens. The sequence goes on from VDFB02068468.1 coordinate 5,450, forward strand.
AATGAAACCACTTTATGGCAACCAAATAAGCATTAAAATAAGAATGATAATTATAGATTGATTGTTGTAGATTGGTTATAAATTATAGGGTTTGAAAGGATTTTTTAAATTAGCACTTGCAATTTTAGGTGTAAGGAATATGTCATAAGAAATTCAAGAGATTTTTATTGTATTTTTCATTTAATCGCTTATTATTATCTTCATCCTTAATTTTTTCAAAAAAATTCATGAGATGAAGTATTTTTGTTACACCAAGTCATGTTAACATATACAAATATTAATCACCCTAAACATATTGCTATCTAATTGTATCATCTAGTCCTAAGTAACCAATCATGTGAGAGGATATACCCATGAAAACCGAGCCATTTTTCATTTATTCAACACAATCTTTTGAAATTTGAGTCATTGTGGCACGTCAATCCCTTTCCTTGTGACATGTGGTCTTTAAAGCACAAGAGCCAATGTAATGACACAAAACTATGAAGAAGTATGATGTACAATGCATAAGGTTTGTGAAGAAGAATTTAATAAGTTTAACATATGAAGATGGTTCCATCTCTACTATTCACTATGTGAAAATAGATTTCGCAACCATTGCATTTACAACATCAACATAGTTGGTATCCATTCAATATTAGTTTAATAATTGAAATGAAGGAAAAGGGGGTGAATGGATAAGAGACATAAAAATGAGGGACCTATGCCAAAAGCAAAAGAAGGTGTCCACCTAATCACAAATCCACCTTTTCTATGTTCATTAGGAAGAGGGATAGTGCCACAAATGGTTAGAATTGACTTGCAACCCTAGGTTTGGACACTATGCTGCCCTAACTTCCTTATGAAAAATTTGACTAAACAATAGTTTTGGGAGAAGAATAAAAGTGCATTAACAATCAAACTTATAAAATCTAACAATTGAAACACAAAGTATTATGATAACACTAATAGAAACAACCATTAACAAGTAGATCTAAGAAGGTTAAGATATGTACCTAGCTCCAAAAGTGATTTTTAGGCTTTGCAACAAGACACGTTCGTCCAAGGGTGAATGGGTCCTTGCATCCTTTTCTAGAAAATCAAAAGTTAATTCTATAGCCCTCTGTCTGCACTATGGGGGTTTGCCTTGATCAAACCCCAAATTTGGTAAATAAACCTTGATGGAAAGAAGGAAATATGATATATAATAGTGTGTGCAAGCCCTAAACTTAAGTGAATCTAAAGTGTTAAGAGCTAAAATGCAAAGAAACCTTATTCAAGTGTGTTAGAATAAGATCCCTAAATGAACATAAAAAGTGACAAAGACCTAGTTAGGGAGAAGCCAAAACACCCTAATAGATCTAAAATCTAATTATACCTTGCTTTAGGTGGCTATTAGAATGGATATTGAAGATGGGAACACTTAGGAAACTAGTCATTAGGTTAGGGAGAATGACTAGGTGCATGTCCCAAAACCTAGAATCCATCATGATCCACCATTGGCATCAACCTTCAAATCATGAACAATGCTTGATCTTTCTTGGAAAAATGAGCTTGAAGACCTACAAAAACAAATGAAATGTTGCTCAAAGACTTCAACCTTGGTTAGTTGAGTGTTCTCTCCTTGTTCTTGAATGCTAATCTTGTGAATATCTTCTTAATCTCTTGTCAACATAGTTTGAAATGGTGAAAATACTAGGCTTTATAGGCTTCTTCTCTAATTTTCTGATTATTAAATCCTAATGGCTGACCTTTGAAACTTGAATTTGGAACATTAAAATGCTGCCAAAAACATATTTTAAATTGGGTTTTGGCACCTAAAGGGGACCCATTCGCCCTTGGGTGAATGGATCTTGACCTAAATTGCAGAGACTCATGTATTTTAGGGTCTTTAATTCATTAAATGCATTTGTTCAATGTGTGTTGTGGTGTCGAAAAATAATAAAAATAGGCCTAAGGATGCATAATAAAGGGAATTAGGGGCCTATTTTGAAGGGTACAAATGCACAAATGGGAGGTCACTAAAATAGGTCCAAATTAAGTGTGAAATTGTACTTTCACTTAGAAAGGAGTACAATTTTCTACACTACATTTAGCCCCTACTTTAACAGCCATATGACACTACATGCATATGCAAGTTAAAGTACTTTGATATTGAATTGTTCTTTATAAAAGGATACTCATATGGATTCATTCACAAATAGGGAGAATGAAGCCTCCAATGTAGTCATCTGCAAAACCACAATGTTAGGAACCGCATCTTGCAAAACTGATTTGTTAGGTGTTTAAAATCATCTTATCAAGCTTCTACAGAGAATCAAATTCAAGGGTAGTTGTATTCCCCCCTTGATTTTTCTTGCTTTATGGAGGTGGAATCAGGGTAGCAAACTAATCTCATTGAATTGCTTTGTGTGTGATTAAAAAATTCTACAATAGGGTGTTGAAAGCATAATACCACATATTGATAGACATTAGATAAGATCGGGCATGAAATTATGAATCCAACACAACAAACGACATCAAAAACAAAGTTCTTTAGTCCCCATTAAGTTGGTTTGAATGAAGTGTGCTTTGAATAAAATGTGCTCTCTTTAATAAACTTGACTATATATGAATGAAAATGACAATTATAACAATTATTTTGACATTTACATTTTGGAAATTATAGTGTTGTAGAGAGGAGTAGACATACCTGGCCGACGAGCATACCGACCCCATAGATTGGAAATTTTATGAGAGGAGGTTGCACAAGGCGAGCTTCGACATATGGTGAGTCTATTGTACACTCTCTTTTGATTTTTTTTATGTTCTACACCCCTTTTATGCATTATTAGATGTTCTAGGACCCTGTCCAAAATTGTTGCAAAGCATCCTAGAATGGTTGAAGTGTCCTGAACCCCCATCCAAAAATGGGCCAAGCATCCAATTTTGGCCAAAGCATCCCAAGATAGATTAATTGTACTTTAATGGTTTTATTGACTTTTTAAGGTGTATTACTGATGATTTCTTCCATCATTTTCAGGTTCCACAACGTGCACAACAATGCCTAAGTGGCCATCTTTTTACCCTTCTTTGCGAGCAAGTGACCCAACCGTCTGAGGAGGAGGAGATATTACGTAGGATAGGGTTAATTTGGATATCTCCTACCTCCCATGAGGTATAATGATTCCATGTCGATGGTACTCATTGAGGGATGGAATGTTGATTCATGCACATTTCGTTTGTCGTCAGGCGAGATGACAGTCACATTGGAGGATGTCCATAGGATCTTTAGAATACCCATTTGTGGACATGCAATTTACTTTGAGGAGGGTTAGACATACTAATAGATGTGAGGAGATATTTAGTATTGTCTTGGTCACCCTATAGCTTCAAAGCGCATGGGACCACGTGTCGAGCTAGAGTGGATGTTGTGCTCTCATGCACCCTTGTTATGACGCATTATAGCTATCATAATAGCCTTAGCATTAGTTCCAGATGGACGAGGCACTCACTTAGATAGACGACTTTGTGGACACGAAAAAATTATCCCTTTTTTCTTGCTTGATATGGAAATAATTAACGACAAATTGGACTTAATGAGGCCCTGATTTAGTGTTGTGAGGTGTTTTACACATCCACACTAGGTCTTGGACCCTTGTAAATAGAATAAAATGCATCTATTGATGTCTTGTAAAGGTGTTGTAAAAGACTTTCACGCCTCTCTAGACTTAATGAACACATTTTACCCTTAATTAAGCATTTTAAAATGTATTTAATGACAATATCACATTAATCTAGAAGGCTTGTAAATTAAACTTAATCTTAATCTAGTGTTGTAATGTGTTTTACGCATTCACATTGGATGTTGTGCCTTTCTAGGCTATATGGACCCTATTTTAATGATGAAAAGTGTATTTAATCACACTTTCACATTGAAATTTGTGTCCTTGGCCTCATCCACCCTTTACATCATCATTAATAGGCCCCTATGGCCCCATATTGTGCATCTTGAGGCATAAATTGATGAAATAACTGACAAAGTCATCATATAAACCTGATTTCCTTACTTCTTGGCATTCCAACTAGCAGAATGGCACTTGTGGGACTCATTCACCATTAGGGGTGAATCAGTCCCATCCAGGTGGGACCCATTTGCCCTTGCTAGCAAATGAGTCCCATTTGAGCCATTTTCGGGGTTTAAGCGGGAAAAGTTGAAATTTAAGTTTATTTTTTCTCCATGTCGGCCTTAGGGATCAAATTAATGGGAAAATTAGATGGATTGCCTATAAATACAAGCTTCTAAACCCTAATTCATATACACATCTTATCATTCATTCATAATTTATCTTCCACTTCAAGTCAAGCAAGCTAGGGTTTTATCATTCTAGGTCATCAAGATAGATTTTAAGGACATTCAAGGGAAAAATATTCATATTTTGTTGTAGAAAATAAAGATAAATCATCATGGAAAGGTACTAAATCCATTATTTCATCCTTCATTACATTATTTCTTCATTTTGGTTTAATTATCTAAAAAGGGCTTTGACCAAGGCAAACCCCCATGCCCTAACAATCAATATTTTCTCCTTCTCTTCTTGTGTGTTTGCAGATTTAGGCATCTTGGAGGCTTGGAAATAATTGAAGAATAGGTTGAAGACTTATTGGATTCATCTTCTTCCTTGCAAGGTCAAAATATCAACAAAAAGTCACTTTCAGTGCTGGAAATTAGACTTTCAGAGGTGGACACCTGTTAGGAACCAAGTGCAGAACGAGGGCTTCTGTTTCCACTTTTGGATTTTCAAAAATTCAAAAGTGGACTGATTTTCCACTAGTGGTGAATGAGTCCCACTACCAGGCTTGAAAAAGGTTTTATGCAGTTTTGGATACCCATTTGTCCAAAACAGACTTTGGAATAGTTTCCCAGATCTGGGACTAATTCGCCCAGAATGGCGAATGAGTCCCTATAGGCCAAATTTTTAACATCAGCAACATTTCAAAAGTCATTTCTAGTCTCCAACAAGATCTCAGGTGCACACATTCAGTCTTATTCGTTTATGTTACAGTTTCCTTTCATTTTTAGGTCTTTGTGCTTTTCATAATGTGTTTTCAAACAAGGTGCATTTCTTTAGTTTTCATTTAATAATCATCTTTCTTCAATTTTCTACATTTAGAACATTACATTTAGGCATATTTTCTTGGACTTAGGGAACACTAAGAGGGGGGGTGAATCAGTGTTCAACAAATTTAAACTTTAAATCCAGATTAAACCATTTACAACACATAAACATAAATAAAGATACAAGCACATGAACAAGATAATCAAAGCACCATAACACCAAGATTTTTACATGGAAACCCTGTTAGGGGAAAAACCATGGTGGAGGTTAATCCACAATTTATACTCTATTAAATTATGAACAAAAGGGAATGCACATGCATTCAAGCACACTGCTCAAAATATGGAAGGCTCACTGCCTTACAAAATATTTGTGATTACAAAAAAAAGTTGAACTGAGAGGATAACATCTCCAAATGCCTAGATTCAGTTCCAATGAATCTTAGTACACGATCTTTAGCCTTTCTGACTGATTATGTATTTCTACTATGCTCTGCCCTATTTTTCTGCACTTCTGAAACTGTGCATAGATCGCTCAATCACCCTTCTAATACTCGTACATACATCTTCTTTGCTCTTCACACACATTTGCACACTTTCACACTTTCTTCTCACTTCTCAAAATGAATTACTGATCTCATATATATATATATGCTAACAAATATTTCATTGCTTCAAGTCAGCTTTAACAAAACATGAAATATCCTTCAATGGTTGGTTCAAATCACAAATTAAATTTAATGTGTACCCATCAAATTCGGCTAAGAAATAGCTACAACCCAAAAAAAAAACCAACACAAGAAAAAATTAATTAATTACTCCTTATATATCCACAACATGCGACATTCACTAGGTCGGCCACAATGAGCAAATAAATAGAAAACATCCTGCCAATACATCTAACCGGATCTCCTAACTCATACACTGATCAATGCAACATCAAAAAACTTAACAAAAAGATAGTATAGATGCTTAAAAAACTCTCTCAGAGATCCACAACTCAAAATGATGATCCAGTGAAGCATACAAATTGACTGACTGACCAGATACCCTGTTCTTCATACTTGTTGTCGGAAAAACTCTGATCTTTACTTATCTTGCCAATATGGATAAATCTTGGTCTGCAGACCAGAGGGATGAATTAGGTTGCCATCAATTACAACACTAGAAGCCACATTCCATCAAGAAATCCATATTCCAACAATCTCCCCCTTTGGCATTGATGGCAACATAGTGAAAAATGACTAAGTGTCATAATTCAAAATTTCAAAACTCAAACTCCCCCTTAGAATGATAAAGCATTTTTCACTGCTCTCCTCCCCCTTTGACATCAATGAAAAATATATTCTTTACTAATCCCTCTCCCTCTTTCAAAAATTCAAAATTTGAAGTACAATTGCTACTTAAGTTAGAAAATTAACTTGTACTTATCCTTCATACCCAAGAGAAATTTCTTCCATGCTTCTATAGAAATCCCAATGATTAAGATCATGTTATTATTCTCAAATGTCTTGTTAATAATTTGAATGAGGTATTTCAGGATTATAATTGCTTCCTCTAGTTTTTCTCCTTTCCTCAAGACCTCAATCAGATGCTCCAACCTACATTCAGTCAGATCCTTGACTTTCCAAAAGGTGTCCACAAGAGTGTTTATGGAAAAGTGGACTTTTGCATGCTCATACTGCAATTCCTGAATCTTTTTCTTGATTGCTCCATCCTAGTCTTGAAGCATACTGTAATCTTGACCAATTTTGATCAACTTAGCTTCAATCTGCTCTAGCTTTTCCTTATACCTCCCAACAACATGAGGCCACCGAAGACAATAGTTGTAAATGTTATTAGCTGAATTAATGAATTGCCTTAACTCATTCATTTTCTTTTTCAGTTTGGTAAGGGACAACCTAAACTGCTCCCTCAGATGTAGAATTACTTATTCCTCTTTTTTGTCTTGAGGTTCAGAGGCCATAGCCTCCCTGATACATTCAATCATTTCTTCTAGAAGCACATTCTTCAAACTTTCCAATCCAATGTTATTATGCACAAAGTAAGAACTCAATGTGTTCTCAATCAGGTCCTGCTCATATGAGGGTCCATCTAACCATATGTTAGCAATTTTTTGCATTCCATCTTCCTCCTGAACAATCTGCAATATCATTGCTTTGAATAAAGCACCTTCTTCATCACTTCCTTTTGCTACTATTACATCTGGTTCAACTGATTCTAGTTCATCCCTAGGAGTGTACTCATTAGAGTCTTCATCTGGTATATCCACAATTATCTATCCTTTGCCTCTTTCTTCAGTTCTTGGGGACTTATGTACCGAAGGGGTGTCATCAACAAACTGTAGAGCCCTTTTCTGCTTCCTTTCAATTTTATTGGAAGATGATCCAACTTCAAGCATCTTTACTGGAAGGGGAATCTTAACTTCTCCAAACTTTCCTAGTAATTCCTTAAAGAAATTTGCATATACTTGCTCATAATTTCCCAAAGCATTAGAATGTTCAAAAATTTGCTTACAAACCGGTTCATTTTCCTTCCATACCACATTATCATTATGAGGCAAGCAGTTCAGAAAATACATCACGATACATATGATTAAGGTACCAAACTTGAAGGGGTAATTTGCTTCTTTTGTCAATTGCACATTTTCCATCAACTGATCCTTCAGCAATCCACACAGATTAAAATCTTCATCTTCCATTATCATTTTTTGAGCGATATAAACTGTACCTTCCCTATTCCTAAAGAAAATTTTGTATGAAATCCCATGTGCAATGTACCTTGTTATTGGATCTTTGATCATTGAAATTACTAGAGCCCTCTGATCTCCTATCACTCCGGTTAGGGTTTCAACTTCCTTGTTCTGAATCGAATTCTTGTTCAGAATATCCCCAAAATTACATAGACCAGTTAAATTTCTAATCACATCCTTCAAAATAAGATAGGGTTTATCCAAGGTTAGAATTTCCTCATTCAATCTGTTCAGGATAAACCTGACCACTTCCACATTAACAAAATAAGGAAACTCATTCCAAATGTCCAAACTTTTATGTTTCGCACCTTCAAGCCTCTTCAATTCACCGACTGGCAACAAATTTCTCACATCCCTAATCTTTCCACTGCTATACTCATCCAAATTCACCATTCCTTTGATTTGCTTCATTTTTCTTTTTGTACGGAACAAGTTTTCTACCAAGCACAAAATTTGAAATTCAACAAGCAATTGAAATACCTGATGAATTCGTCGTTGAATTTGATTTACTCCTTTTGAAATTTCATTGCAAAGGCTCTCCTTCTGCTATTCTTTAATGCAATGTGGCAAATGAGGGTTCCAAATACCCTTTTTATAACTTCGCACACCTAACCTTTTTTCCGCATTAAATATTTTTCCCTAGGAGTTCTAGGTACTCTATTTTCTCAAACAGCAAAAGAAAAATTTGTCTACGAACCTTCTACTTCTCATGTTCTTGCATAAGCGATCATTGATGCATTTGCAAACTTTTATCACAGCTACTGACAATTTCTTGCATTGCGGTGCTAGCTACCGACAGGGGAACAAAGGATTTTTCTTGAAAAGACTCCCCCTAGGCCAATGGTCTGAGATCAATTTCTAGAGGAATTACCGGAGGATGCTTCCAATACGGGCTTATTTCCTTCATCAGATTCACTCTTCTTTACCCATGTTTTCTTCATTTGATCTCTAATCTCTTCCACAATCACTTTTCCTTTTCCTTTGTCATCTTTTTGTGAAATTTTTCCCTTGTATACTAGACCTCTTCTATCCATGTTTTTGTTCCTATAGAATCTTGCAATGTGACCAAATTTGTTGTAATTGTAACACACCAAATTTATTTGTCTAGACCATTCATTCCATTGATTTCCCTTTGATCTGCACTAATTAGAAATATGCCCAAATTTTCCACAGGTGTAGCATTTAACATTCCTTATACTAACAAACATTCTTTTGCATTCAATTGACTTATGACCAAACTTATTAAAACTAAAACACTAACCGAGAAATGACGCATTGCTTGAATTTATTTTACTTCTACACTGAGAATCTATATGACCAAATTTATTGCAAGAAAAGCAGTAACCATTAAACTTCTAAGCATTGGGTTGTCTTACTGGATACCTTCTACCTGTGTTCATCTGATTTCTTTGTCTAGAATCATTATGTTCAGATCCAAAGCTTTCTTCTTTCTCATATCCAAGACCTTGTTTATCATTTGCATCCTTCTGTCCTTTAGTCAGCTCATCAAGCTTAGCATAACTAATCTTGAACTTCTCCTTGTATTCATTTGCAGTAGTGAGTTCATCTCTGAGAATAACTATCTGTCTTTCAAGCTCTTGTTCATTATTTATGGATTGTTGTAGTTCAATCTCCATCTGAATGAATCCACTATTTACTTTGTTGCATTCTTTAGACTTTTCTTTTAAATATTGTGCCAGATTCTCCTCATTCTTCTTCCTTTCTTCAATCTCCTTAGTTAGCTTCATTGCCACATATTCCATCTCAAGCTTTACAGTAGCATTGTCCCTAGCAAGTTTTTCACATTCTTCAGTTATCTCTTTTAGGGTCTGATTTAGGTGAACATCTTCCAAGCTTTTATTTTCTTTTTGCTTCAGCTGATCACAAAGTTCCTTCCTCTTTTCTCTTGACTCATTGATTTTATCCTTCAACGATTGAATGTCTCAACATCCACAAGATTTTCTTTTAATTCCATGACTTATGCTTTATACTGATCAAGATCATCAAGTGCCACCGTAAGCTATTGTTGAAGACCACTAGAGTCCATTACAATTCAAGATCCACCTCAAGCTGTTAAACTTCCTGTAGGGAAACCTTGCTCTGATACCAATTGTTGGACTCGGGGAACACTAAGAGGGGGGTTGAATCAATGTTCAGCAAATTTAAACTTTAAATCTGATCTTAAACCATTTACAACACATAAATAGAAATAAAGATATAATAACATGAACAAGATAACAAAGCACCATAACACCAAGATTTTTACATGGAAACCCTATTAGGGGAAAAACCATGGTGGAGGTTAATCCACAATTTATACTTTGTTAAAATTATGAACAAAAGGGAATGCACATGCATTCAGGCACACTACCTAGAGCTCACTGCTCAAAATATGGAAGGCTCACTGCCTCACAAAATATTTGCAATTACAACAAAAATTTGCATTGAGAGGATAACATCTCCAAATGCCTAGATTCAGTTCCAATGAAGCTCAGTACATGATCTTCAACCCTTTTGACTGATTATGTATTTCTGCTTTGCTTTGCCCTATATTTTTTCCCTTTTGAAACTGCGCATAGATCGCTCAATCACCCTTCTAATACTCGTACATACATCTACTCTTCTCTTCACACACATTCACACACTTTCACACTTTCTTTTCTCACTTCTCAAAATGAATTATCGATCTCATATATATCTGCTAACAAAGATTTCATTGCTTCAAGTCGGCTTTAACAAAACAAGAAATATCCTTCAATGGTCGGCTCAAATCACAAATTAAATTTAATGCGTACCCATTAAAGTTGGCTAAGACATAGCTACGACCCAAAAAAAATAACCAACACAAGAAACAATTAATTAATTACTCCTTATACATCTGCAACATGTGACATTCACTAGGTTGGCCACAATGAGCAAATAAATAGAAAACACCCTGCCAAAACATCCAACCGAATCTCCTAACTCATACAATGTTCAATAAAACATCACAAAACTTAACAAAAAGATAGCATAGATGCTTAAGAAACTCTCTTGGAGATCCACAACTCAAAATGATGATCCGGTGAAGCATACATATCAATTGACTAACCGGATACCTTGTTCTTCATACTTGCTACCGGAAAAACTTTGATCTTTACTTATCTTGCCGGTATGGAAAAATATTGGTTTGTGAACCAGAGGGATGACTTAGGTTTCCATCAATGACAACAATAGAAGCCACATGCCATCAAGCAAGCCATATGCCACATCACATCAATCTTTGAATGTAACATTGCATTTTGGCCCATTCTTTCCCCTTTTAGGTGAAAAACCTAGAAGGGCTAGAAAGCATTTGGGTGCCAAAATCTTTGTCTCCATTTTGGTGAACCTGCCTTTAGAATAATTTTCTTTTATGATTTGGATTCCTTCATCATCCTAGATCTAGCTTTCATTAACTTTGCATGAGTATTTACATTGATTAATTTGTATTCTAGGGTTTAAAATTTTGCATTAGTAAAAGTGCATATAGGTTGCATTTTTAGCATCTTTAATAATTGATTTTTTTTGAAATTCTACATTTTTAACTTAGGTCTGCATCATAGAACTCAAACAACATCAAGATCACTCAATTTTTTTTTAAAATTTTCAAAAAAATCTCCACTGGGACTCATTCCCCACCTTGGGCGAATCAGTCCCTTTTCACGCCTGAAACTTCCTTTTACAAAACTGAAAAACCCTATTTTTCAGCTTTTGTTTGGTGCCATTACCTATCTGTATCAGTTGGCTGAGTTTTTGTAAGATGCATTTCATTAGATTTAGCTTAAATTAGCTCATTTCATGCATTACTTAATTGCACTTTAGCATTCACAAAATTTTATTTTCAAATCATTGCATCGTGTAAACAACAAATTATCTTGCTTGAAAACCTAAAAATTGCATTTCACTTTACATCCTTATATTGCATTTTAAGTTTGTATAGTTTACTTTTTTTTTCCAAATGTTAGTTTCAATCTTCTCCAAATTTGCAAAGAACAAGTTAGTAAATAAGCATGTTAGTAATTCATTCAATGCATTCCCTAGTTATGAAAGTCTCTTAGTGCAAGAGAGCGAAAATGACACTATTAACCTTAAACTTACACCCCCTCCTATCTCTCCTATTTGTGAGGATGTTGTGTTAGAAGACAATAAAAACATAGATAACCATGGTGATCATAATTGTACTTCTCTCGATACCTCTCCTTTTAGTGACAAAGGTATCTTGGCGAAAGAAGATACAATCGTTGAGAATCATGAGGATCTTGTTTGTCCTTCTCCTCATCCCCTTTGGGAAGATATTTTAGCACAAGAGAATGAAATCATTGACACATTCCTAAACATCACCTTACCTAATTTCCATTCTTCTTTGCATTGTGAGAATGATTTCGAGGAAGATAAGATTATAATGATGAGGATATGTTGCTCTACAACTACCCTCTTTATGATCCTTCCCCCACTTATCCTATTTTTGAAAATATTAGGGAACAAAATAATGAAGTCATAAATGATCATGATAATCATACTTTTTCTTCTCCGAGTATCTCCCCTAGTTGTAAGGAAGATGCTTTGATGATAGAAAACACAACCAATGAGAGTCATGAAAATCCTACTTGTCCCCTTTCACCTAAGGCAACCCTTATTGAGAAAGATAATTCAACCCTTGATCATTCCCCTACTTGTGATGAAGTCATTTTAGAAGAACCAATCCATGAATGTCAAAAAAAATTGATTCATAGTTCTCCTAAAAACTCTCCTCCTAGGGAGAATATCATGGTGTTAAAGAATAACAACAATAGTCACATGTCTTCCTTAGCTCACGATAAAAAGGGTGATTCTAGATTGCCCTTTATTAGAGATACATCAAACCAAGACCGCTGAGATTATGAATACACAAGTGTCTATTAGATCCCCCTCTATCAATGAACCTCATACATACCCCATGGCACATCCTAAGAACCCTCTAATTCTTTACCCACCTTCACACAAACAACAAACTCAACACCAACCCAAACTCATCCTTTATCCACCATCACACAAAGCTCACACTCAGAACAAACCTGAACTTATCTTGTACCCACCTTAACATAATGTGTTGCAACAACTGAGTCATAATACTGTTGCTCATACATATAACACTAGAAACAATCCACAACCACAACAATCAAACCCAACCTCCTTATCTTTTCCAAATTCTATACTGCATCGATTAAGAGAGTATGATATTATTGAACAACTTAAGAGCCCTCCCACAAAGATATCTCTCTAGGACATTCTTCAAAATTCACCTAACTATCACACTATGCTTCAAATGGCCTTACAACAAGTTCCTATCCCTTCTAATGTGCAACCAACTGACATAGCAACCATAATTCAAGGATTAAACGCTGACATTATTTTCCACCAAAGTAAACTTCCCTCTTTAGCAGTGCAAAAACAAAATGATCCTTTCATGATCATAGCTCAATACAATACCATAGGGATAAAGAGAACTCTTGTAGATATTGGCTCTGCCCTTAACGTGTGTAGTGTGAGCCTTTTGGATAGGCTTGGCATTGATCAATTGAACATTCAACCTGATTCTTTCTATCTTAAGGGATTTGAAAATGTCAAAAAGAGGCCGCTTGGGTGATCATTATACCTCTTATAGTTGGAGTGGCCACATTGAATACACCAATCCATGTTATGCCTCATGAACTTTCATGTAATATTATCTTAGGCAGACTATGGATTCATGCAATGAATGGTGTGCCTTCCACTCTTCATCAAAAAATGAAATACATTTACAAAAACAAAGTATACACCCTTGACACCGATCCTAAGCCTTATAGTGTCTTACAACTTGAGAAACACAAATAAAATCCCTTAAACACATCAACATCAACTACACATTTGAAACTTGTACAATAGCAAAACAAAGAACAACACACAAAGCTATTACACGATGATTGGGATTCCTTATACTTCACACCGCCACTCATGGGCGATCCTTCAAAAGCATACAATTCAACCGCTTTAGACAAAGAAGAAAATTATACAACCTTTGATGAACACAACGATGACCAACAACCCGATCCAAAAGCAATGAAAAAGCTTTATGGAAAAGGTTATGAGCTTATGAAACAACTTGGATACAATGGAAAAGGATGTGATGCTAATGAACAAGGTATCCACAACCCTATCGATCCTATCACACAACAAACAACTTATGGTTTTGGTTATTGTCCTTTGATAGAAATCGCCAAGCCTTCACTCAACATCAACACATCTTCACTTAATGTCAATGTCATCTCACAAAACACTCATGAAATGAATCCGTTAGATTTTACAAAGGAGAGAACAAAATCTCACAATCTCAAGATTCTTGTGCAGGTATGACAACTAATACTAAGCAAGAGGTGTCTTTGTTGCAAACTACCAGACCACCTTCTATCATTGATCAAGAGGGTATTATTTGAAATAGTAGCAAAACTTGGCTCCTTCGGGTCCATTTTTGCATGTTAGATGCTGGCACAATCTCTGTGTTTCTTGACTAGAGCGGGTTTGATCTTTTCCTTTGTGCATTCCTCGCTTCGCAACTTCGGCAAGCGGCTCCCCTTTCGGCTCCTGAAATACTACGCTGGGCGCCCACGTGTCTCGCCTGCGGGGTTTCTCATTTTTCTGTTGCTTTGTGTTTTCTTCGGGTTGCTAAGCCTTCCATAAAGGTCCGATACTCCTAAGGTTCATCGAGGGGCCCACATCTTTGTACGTGGCGGTGTATCGCAAACTTTCCTCAAAAGGATAGAGTATGCTACGGCGGGCTGCGAAAGATTTCTATTGGCCTTCTTTATTTCCTGGCGGGACCTACCTTCGCCCACGTGTCAGCAGTTCGCAGCTTTTAAAACAACAGCAGGGATGAGAGCACCACGGGTTGTGAAACCCGGCCACGCGTCTTTCACCACCCGGTTCATACGGCCTTCCCCAATTTTCAAAGTGACCTCAGTCCCCTGAACGCGTGTCACTTCTCCGCAAGCTCTTGGTCGGTGGAGGAGGAGTTTTCATTCGAGCCACGATTTGTTGCCATGTGCCTTACATTGATTATCAAAGCAAGCTATGGGATGGCCGAGCGGGATAGTGTTATTGGGTGCTACTCGTCATGGTTCTCTAAAGCGGTGGGCGGCACTTGTCACTTCGAAGCCTTGTTGGGACCACTGCCATCATCACAAGGGGCACGCCTGTAACTGATCAACTGGATGTTGTGCTCTGACTGGCTGCTCTCTTAACGGCATTGGGAATATTCTTATTCGGGCATCATTACGGGAGATTGTGGAATCTTTCTGTTACAACTCTCCAGGCGGTGGGATTTTTCTCTCCGGCTATATATACTCTCTCTGTTGAGGGGAAAGGGGTCCAAGATTTTTAGAAAGAATACTGGTTTTAGCAAGAGACACCAGGCCTCTTTTGCATGTTTATTCGCAAGAAACTTTCAGACTGTGCCTATTGTTCGGCCTTTCTGTTTTTCATGTCTTGATTAAACTGTGAACTGTGCTTCTTATTGTCTTAAGCATTTCATTTGAGGAGACTTCTATATATTGAATGCAAACTTGCTGGTCTAAATCATGTCTTAACGACTCTTCTTAGCAGTGAGAATGTATGCGATACTGTTTTATGTCAATTAAATGAATTGTTTATGCTATAACTTTAAGTTTCAGATGTTTTGGAACATGACTATAACATTCAGGCCCTTAAGTCCATGATTTATCGTGCCTACCAGTAAGCTTTGGCGCATCGCCTTAGATTAATATTTGTTTCATTATATCCGCTTCCTTTTCCCTTTCCAAAACCCATTATATAGAAGAAGCCGGCTTCTTTAAAATCCGGAGGTCACTCAGTTTGGCGCAAAGGGGTCCCCCTTGAACTGAGTTTCCCATAAAGGCACTGTTATCTCGTCAATTTTTGGCATCAACAGTTTGTCCTTTTTTCTGGCACGCCCGGTGGGACCCAAACTAATGAAATCGTCTTCTAAAAGGGTGTATGAGCCATCGGCCTGTAACTAGATCCCAAACTGCAAATAACCCAGGTTTACTAGTGCCTCCATTAGGGACAGTCCAAGCCGCAAATCAGTTAGTAACCATTCCATTCCCACCACCTTTTCCTCTCACCATGTTGTCGACCGCGAATAGAAATTATGTAGCATGGGATGCTGGAAGCGCCCTGGTAGCTCCGGTAGCACCTGCTGTTTGGGGCGCCATTCCGGTTTCGGCCCTGAAAGCTCTTCCCAAATTCACCGGAGATAACACAAAAATGCCAGCAGAGCATTTGCAGGATGTAGCGGATGTATGCTTGGTACATGGTATCACAGCGCAGAATGTAGCCCTGAGGCTCCTTGCTGCGTCCTTCAAAGGCAAAGCTCTGGAGTGGTACCGAACACTGACTCCTAATACCATTCGCACTTGGGATGACCTCGGAGATCCGTTCTATGAAAGGTTTTCAAATGACAGAGATCGTTCTTCGCTATATTATCAGTTATCCGTCATCAAACGAGCACCGCAGGAGGCTCTGACGGACTTCAATGCCCGATTTCACTCAAGTTGGCGGAGGATTCCTGTGACCATCCGCCCGACCCCAGAGTTGGCGTTCATGTTCTATCTAAAGTCCATCAATCCCGACATTTCTATGATGATCAAGTCTCTGGGAGGAGCCACTTTACCAGATGCATATGCCACCGCTATCAAAGCAGAAAATCACTTGATAGACTGCGGGAAATTGCCTCCTCGACCTGTTATGCCGATATTTCCTGAGATATCGAATGTAGCACAAGAGGTGGCATCGACCAGTGCGCCAGTGACTCCCCAGTCAGCATACTCATATACAACCGCTCCTGAAAACTTGGCCTCTACATCGAGTTCTCCCAAGAATGAGATGGGCAACCTCAAGGAGATGTTGCAGACTATGGCGAATGATATAACAACTCTCAAGCGAAACCAAGCAATGCCTC
>VDFB02068469.1:0-14906 GCA_007258455.2 Sequoia sempervirens
TTTTAGATACTTGCGGGGTACCTCAAAGTACTCTATATGTTTCCATGGAATAGGAAACAAGCATTCCTTGGATATTCAAGGCTACGTGGATTCAGACTGGGCCGGTGATGTTGATAGAAGAAGATCCACCAGTGCATATGTGTTTACATTATTCAGTGGTGCAATCAATTGGATGAGCAAGTGACAAGCTATGGTCGCTTTGTCCACTATAGAGGTAGAGTATATGGCAGCTACTCATGCCTGCAAGGAAGCCATTTGGCTAAAGAGATTGTGTTCAGATATAGAGTTCAAACAGGGTGCAGTGACAATTTATAGTGATAGTCAAAGTGCAATCTGCCTAGCGAAGAACCTGACATTTCATGCCAAGACCAAGCACATTGATGTACAATATCATTTTGTGAGAGATATGGTTGAGGACGACAAGGTGAAGTTGGAGAAGGTGGAGACTTTGGTGAATGTTGTTGATGCATTAACGAAGCCCGTGAGCATAGAGAAATTCAGATGGTGTTCAGAGTCTATGGGGCTCTTGGCCCCTAGCAATTAAGTCCATGACACTTTGGATCCCCTAACTCTCGCAAGGTGTTTGACAAGTGGGAGAATTTTGAGAATTGTGTCTCAACCTTGCAAGATTTTTTCGGAAAATTCTAGAATTTGTTGTGGTAGTTCTCCACATGTTTATGTGTTGGAAAAAGGTGTATGAGTTGTTAAAAATGTGCCTTGTCCCTAGTAGAATATAGGAGGGCTATTTTTATACTATAAACAACTCATTGTATGAATTTTATGGGGGTCTAAACTAGAGGACAAAATTATGGACGAAAATGCTATTTTAACTTGGTTGTTTTCCCATCTTGGAGTTACAAATGACAAGTGGGTAACATGTGGCATGGTTGTTTTGCCCATGGTTTTGTAAAACCACAAATGGTTTCTAGGTTGTAAATCACAATAAAAGGAGGGCTTGGAGAGGTGTTTGTATCATTGAGTTCAGTTTGCAAGACTAGGTGCTAGAAGGAGTCTCCCCGAGTCTGAGTTTGAGTTGTGGTGATGTGCTCCTATAAGAACTTGCATTGCAAGTGTATTGTAATCAAGTCTTGATTTGATAATACATTGTGAGGGTTTTGGAGGGTGGGGTTTTTCTCCTGGAAGGGTTTCCCCAGGGTAATTACTGTGTTATGTGTTTATTGTGATATTTCATTTATGCATATTTATTTGTCCATTGAAATCTCTGTAATAGTTAGTTGAATTAACATAATCGTCCTCTCAAGATTAGTGTAGGAATCGATTCCACACACCTTTGCTTCCTTACAGTAATGGCGAAGATTATTCTCTGATGGATTAGTTAGGAGGATGTTAATAATTTCTATGTGACATCAATACACAAGCCCAGACATCATTGAAGTTCAAGGAAGAATATTTGAATGGAAGGGGTAAAAGGATGTGAAAGGTACAAGGAAAATGGAACAGTTTGTTTGCTCCCACTCATTTCATGTTATTTGTAATTAGTAAATGCTTGTCACTGGAGCTAAATGCTATGAAAAGATGATAAAACCATGCCCTATACTTGCCCATTTGATCAGATATATGTTATCTGTCATGCAAACTGCCGATCAGAGTTATCAAAGCCTGCACTCATATGAAGATGTTGAATGAAACATCATGGGATTTGGAAAGCATCCCAAAGTTGAAAGATAGTTTAAAGAGGCAGTTACAAAAGGAAAAGGAATTTGAAATGATTTCTATAAAGGAAGTGTTAAAATAAACACTAATTTCTTCCTCCAGCAGATTCCAAAAATCTAATTTTTGCTTATCCACAAAAAATATGGTTTTTGTCTTATCTTTAACTTGCCACGTATTGTAAGTTTTTATGCCACTAACAATCTGGTTTATTTTGGCTTTATCGCCAATCTCCACCACCTCTGCTCACTGACTGTACGAGATTAACCATTTGTGTTGGTACCTATAAATCCACCTTTATGTAACAATTTTCATATAATTTGTATGAGAGATTAAAAATGTAAGAGCTCTGTAGAGTCTCATATATCTGTATTTGGGCATTTTCAATCTATAGAAGATTTGTTTGTGTGCAATAGCATACTTTATCTACATTCTCTATTTTTAATTTGCATACTCTGTTTTATATTAATTCCCCTGCATTCTATAGATTGGTATTAGAGCTTTACAGATTCAGGGAGAGCTATGCTGAGTGTGAGTGAATTCAAAGATTGTTGTAACTCTAAAGTGCCCTTCCCTTCCACCTGAAGATTACATCTATCAAAAATTTGAATCAATATGGCTTCAAATAGCAGTTTGGCTCAGCCACAAGTTCCTATGCTGACGGAGAAGAATTATGATTCTTGGTTTATTAGAATGAGAACATTATTGCATTCTCATGAACTTTGGGGATTTGTTACTGATGGATATTCAGAGCCAGTTGACCATGCAGTAGAAATGGCTCTAACGAATGCATAATGGAAACTGTTAAAGGAGAACAAAAAGAAAGATAACATAGCTCTTGGCCTTATTCATCAAGGCTTAAATGAATCCATATTTTAGAAAGTATCAACTGCATAATCTTCAAAGAAGGCTTGGGAGACTCTTGAAACTTGTTACCAGGGTGTATCCAAGGTGAAGAATGTCAAGTTGCAGAACTTGAGGAGAGACTTTGAGAATCTAAAGATGAAGGACAGTGAAACTGTGGATAGTTTTATGACTCAGGTCATGAATGTTGTTAATTAGTTGAGACAATATGGAGAGGACCTCTCAGATAAGAGGGTGATTGAAAAAGTACTCAGAAGTTTGCCAAAGAAATTTGAAGTTGTGGTTATACCTATTGAAGAGTTTAAAGACATTAGTCAAATGTAGATTGATGAGTTGACTAGTTCTCTAATTTCTTATGAATCTAGGATGTCCAAATATGATGATAATCCACTGCAGAATGCTTTCAAAACTCAACTACATGTTACAAGAGGCAAAGGCAGAGGAAGCTCTAGTAACAAAGGAAGAGGAGGCATAATTGTTGATCAAAGAGACAACAAAATTAATTCAGAAGCTGAGGAGAAATATCAATAGAACTCTTCTAATTTAAGGGGGAGCGACAACAAAAATTGGCAGCAAGGAAACCAAAGGTATGATAAGTCAAAGGTACAATGTTTTTATTGCAAAAAGTATGGTCATTTTGCTAACAAGTGTTGGAAGAAGCAAGCAGATGCTGGTAAGCAGTCTGCACACATCACAGAGGAGTCTGAAGATAATTAGAAAACACTATTTTTGACTTGCAATGTGACTCAAGCAAGTTCAAATGATGTTTTGTTTTTGGATAGTGGTTGCAGCAATCACATGACTGGAAACAAATAAATGTTTACCAGTCTAGACACTAGTGTTCAATCTGAAGTAAAGGTGGGTAATGATTATAAAGCAAGTGTTAAGGGTAAAGGACTAATTTATGTGTATACCAAGAATGGTGAAAGAAGAACAATAGATGATGTGTATTATGTACCTAGTTTAAAATGTAATTTGTTGAGTATTGGACAACTAATGGAGAAAAGGTATAAAGTGTTCTTCAATAATGAGGTATGTACAATCATTGATAAGTATTCGAGTAAGCAGGTGATAGCAAGAGTGGAGATGACAAAAAATAGGATGTTTCCACTTACAATAAGTAATGAACTATCTAACTCTTTGAATGCTTATAAAGTTAAGAGTTTAGATGAATCCTAGTTATGGCATTTAAGGTATGGCCATTTACATTTTGGTGGTCTAGATTTGCTGCAGAAGAAGCTGATGGTGAAAGGGTTGCCCAGTATTCAGGAACCAACAAGTTCATGTGAAAGCTGCATACTAGCAAAGCATCACAAAGAAAAAATTGTTTCAGGACTCTCATATAGAGCAAAAGGTCCATTGGAGATAGTTCACATAGATTTGTGTGGACCGATGCAAACATCGTCATTGACTAGTAATATTTATTATTTAACCTTTATAGATGATTATAGTCGAAAGACTTGGGTTTATCTTCTGAAACAAAAATCTGAAACCTTTGTTGTATTCAAAAGGTTTAAAGCCTTGGTTGAAAAAGAGACTCTCAAATATATTAAAGTTTTAAGATTAGATAAAGGAGGTGAGTATATGCTAAATGATTTCATGGAGTTTTTCCAGGATCATGGAATCAAGAGACAATTTACTACTCGCTTTACTCCACAAAAAAATGGAGTAGCTGAAAGGAAGAACCGAACCATTATGAACATGGCTTGGAGTATGCTGAAGGAGAAGCATCTATCAAATGAATATTGGGGAGCAGCAGTTATATGTTTAGTTTATATCTTAAATAGGAGTCTGACTAAGAGTGTGAAGGACCATGTTCCCCAGGAAGCTTGGAGTGGTAAGAGTTGCAGTGTATCTCATTTGAGGATTTTTGGGTGTGTTGCATATGCACACATGTACCTGCAAAGATGAGAAGAAAGTTAGATGACATAAGTGAGAAGTGTATCTTTATTGGATACAGTGAGGAGTCTAAGGCATATAGGCTCTATAATCCCATCACCAAGAATTATATTATTAGTAGAGATGTTGAGTTCAAGGAAGAAGATGCTTGGGATGGAAGCATAGATAATTTTGTTCCAGATGGAGTTGTATTATCTCATGGAGATGATGAAGGAAATGAGCAGGCCATACAAGATGGACAGTTGATTCCACATGCACATACACCTCCAGCAAGCACTCCAAGAAGACAATCTCTAGGAGTTAGCTCATCACAATTTAGAACACCCAGAACTCAAGACCATGGTGAACCATCTGGTTATGGTGGACAACAAACAACATAATCAGAGGTTAGTAATGTATCAAATCCCACACTAGCTACATTAAGGAATATAATTAAAGGTTAGAAGTCTAGAAGCTTAAGAGAATTATATGAGTAGAATGAAGAAATAGATCAAGTTTCAAATTTTGCATTGATTGCATATGATCCAGTAAGTTTTGAAGAAGCTATTAAAGAAGATGTTTGGGTAAAAGCTATGGATGAAGAGATTGATGCCATCAAGAGAAATAACACTTGGAATCTTGTAGATTTACCTAAAGATAAAAATTGTATAGGTGTTAAATGGATTTATAAAACTAACCTAAATGTTGAAGGTAAGGTTGAGAAGCACAAAGCAAGACTTGTAGCTCAGGGGTTCAGTCAGCATCCCGACATTGATTATAATGAAACTTTTGCACCTGTTGCCAGACTTGATACAGTGAGGATGGTGTTGGCTATTGCAGCACAAAATAAGTGGAAAATGCATCAAATGGATGTAAAATCTACATTTTGAAATGGATTTTTGGAAGAAGAGGTTTATGTGAAACAACCTTCAAGATACGAAATTGAAGGACAAGAAATTAAGGTCTATAAGTTAAATAAGGCATTATATGGATTGAAACAAGCTCCTAGAGTATGGTATACTAGGATTGATGAATACTTGAATAGCAGAGGATTCAGTAGGAGTTCAAGTGAGCCAACCTTGTATGCAAAGGTAAATCGGGAAGGAAAAATTTTGATATTGTGTTTGTATGTTGATGATTTAATTTTTGTTGGAGATCTCTCTATTGATGACTTTAAGATAGCCATGAAAACTGAGTTTGATATGATTGATTTAGGATTGATGAAATATTTTCTTGGTATTGAAATTTCTCAATCTGAAGATGGTATTTTTATTTGTCAATCTAAGTATGCAAAATATCTTTCGAGAAGGTTTAATATGGTGAACTGTAAAACAGCTGCAATACCAATGGCAATTGGTACAAAACTTAGTAAGAAGGATCAAGGGTCAAGTGTTGATCCGACTTTGTAGAAGAAATTGGTTGGTTGTCTCATGTATTTGACAACATCAAGGCCTGATATAATGTTTGTTGTAAGTTTAATTTCCATATTTATGGAGTCTCCCATGAGCACCCATTGGCAAGCTGGAAAGAGGATATTAAGATACATTGCTGGAACAACAAATTTTGGTATTTTGTATACATCAGTTTCAGATTTTAAGTTGACTGGATATTCTGATAGTGATGTTGCAAGCACTGTTGATGACAGGAAAAACACATTTGGGTATGTATTCAATTTTGGATCAGGTTCAGTAGCTTAGGCATCAAAGAAGCAGCCCATTATGACCTTATCATCTATTGAGGCAGAATATGTTGCAGTGATAGCAACAACTTGTCAGACTGTTTGGATGAGAAGAATTTTGACTGAGTTGTTACATGCACAGGAAGAAGCAACTCAAATTTTCTGTGATAACAAATCTTCCATTTCCTTAGCAAAGAACCATGTTTTCCATAAGAAAAGTAAGCATATTGATACTAGGTTTCATTTTATTCGAGAATTGGTAAATGGAAATGAAATTTGTATGGAATTCTGTAGATCAGAACATCAATTTGCAGATATATTTACAAAACCACTGGCAAAGGAGTTGTTTGAAATTCATAGAGAGAATATAGGGGTCTATATGATTAACACCAGTTTTTGAAGCATATATAGTTGAAATTAAGGGTGAGTGTTAAAATAAACACTAATTTCTCCCTCCGGCAGATTCCAGAAATCTGATTTTTGCTTATCCACAAAAAAATATGGTTTTTGTCTTATCTTTAACTTGCCGTGTATTGCAAGTTTTTATGCCACCTACAATCTGATTTGTTTTGGCTTTATCTCCAATCTCCACCACCTATGCTCACCGACTGTAGGAGATTAACAATTTGTGGTGGTACCTATAAATCCACCTTTATGCAACGATTTTCATATAATTTTTGTATGAGAGATTAAAAATATAAGAGCTCTGTAGAGTCTCATATATCTGTATTTGGGCATTTTCAATCTATAGAAGATTTGTTTGTGTGCAGTAGCATACTTTATCTACATGCTTTGTTTTTAATTTGCATACTCTATTTTATTTTAATTCCCCTACATTCTACAGGTAGTTTGAGACACAAGGAATCTATTACAAATGAAAAGGCATAAACATCATTTAGTGTCACTTAAATTTGAATGGAATATAGAAACTATTTTTAATAAAAAGAAAATCAACTCAAAAGACGGTGACCGAAAGATGGAATCAGCTACGGGAATGGGATTATTTTCTCATTATGAAATAAGCAGTTACAGAAATGAACATCCACCTAGTTGAAGGGACTCATTTGGGGGATATTATAAATATGTAATCTAAAAATAGGGGGAGGATCTCTTTTCACAACTCTCTGAGAGTGCTTTGATACTCAAGAGAAACTTTCCTTGTCAATATTGTAAGGGGAAATAGGGGAGAGATAGGAAGTTTTATTTTCTTTTCAATCGTAGTTTGTTGTACAGGAGTGTTGAGTTTCATCTTTGTATTTGTTGATATTGTCTTTTGATTGCCAATGAACTTTGGGTATTTACAATTACTTTCCAGTATTAATTATGTTATGTCAAGCTCTATGTGTAGTTATTTCTAGGGCTTTGGATTCAGAATGATTCATCTGTTGAGGGGGAATTTGTTGCTCATTCTTTTCCTGGTTTTCATTTGTGGGTGTTAGATAGATAAACTTTGTTTTTTCTATTTGCATCCACTTCATTTCAAATTAATCTTTCATACATATAGTTGTTAGAAATGCCTTTCCCGCTTTCTGGTCAAAAGCATACCCTGTTCTAATTCATGGCACATCAAAAAAGGGAGTTGTACCTTTCCAAAATTGAGAGGAAGATCATCGATCTAATGATGATCTCTCCAACTGTTAGTGCCATATGTTCTTCCTTCTAGGCATGCCGAGTCATTTTATGTATTTATCTTTGGAGGACAAATTTGTATGCTAACAGAATTTTGGCAACTCCACTAGGGATTCAAATTAAAAGATTGGTGCTTTATTTCCTCAAAATTTTAATGAAATCTCCATGTGCATGGAGATTGGAAACTCTATTAAATTAAAGATCTCAAAAAATGTTTCAGTGCTAGGTAAAACAAAGAAATCAGCCTAAAGCCAGAAAAAGGCCTACACCAACAATTGCACAGATATTGGTTAGTGATGATGAAATACTCCAATCTTTGTGGAATGAATTCAAGGAAAGCATCTCCGAAGCCGAAAAGAAGAGATTGCATCCGTCAAAAGACCACATATCTTTATTGTTGCTGGTGTTGCTGGAAAAGGTACACTGCATGTACTATTTGATTGAAAATTTTAAAAAATAAATTCACCAGTTGCAAGATGCAGTGAGGAGATTGAAACAATCTAAAGAAGGACCTAAAGATAATAATGTTCTTTCCAGACCATATTCCTATTCTTCTTTCAATTTCTTTGTATTTGATGAGTGGACTACTGCAAAGACATACATTACACCTCAAGAACTTATGAAAGAGTCTAATCAAATTAAAAGAAAAAAATCAGTAGCTTCCATGGTGTGCATGTAGATGGGAGAAGTCAAACCATCACTTGTTTCTCCTAAGAGGTATCACCTAAGGAATCTAATACTATTTTAATTCCCAACTGGTGTTTAAAAGATTCAAATGATGCATTTCGTTGTGGAGTTGACGATGAGAATGGTCATATTATTGAAGTTAGAATAGAAGCTTTCACTCATAGCTCCGAAAACATTAAAAGAGGTATGAGCATGCCATCATTTGATAAAAAGGTTGAGAAGGATAAATTATTAGAAAAAGAGATACAGGCATGTGAAAGTAGTTCGATTGAATTGGCTGAAGGTATGAATAATTTGTACACTCAATCTACTTGCTTTCTCAATGAATATTTTTTTTGTGTAAAAGGAGAGAATGTGGATCCCGTAAAGTTTGACCCCATGTTTATAGAAAGTGTTATTCATGAGCCACAATCATTAGCTATACACCCAAAGATTGATTTTCCTTGTTTGTGAAAAGAGTTTTTGATTTTTGATGATCCTCTTGTGTGTCCAAATGAAGAAATGATTAATGTTGCATCTAAAAAGAATGTTACAACAATAACTAAAATGGAGGAACAATTGGAAGAACCTGAGAACAAAATTAATTGGGGAAAATTCAATGTATTATATGTGCCAAAAAAGTTTTTTGAAAATTCAAAGGTTAGGGACAATCCCCTCTTTGACTTATTTGATTTTGAATCAATTGAAGTGAATTCTTTATCTTTTTCCCATAATGAAGATGAAGTAGATAAGTTTTTTCCTGAAAGTAGTTTTGAAAATGATGATGAACAAATGAGGGAAAATCAATTGAATACTAAATCTCATGATTTAGGTAGCTATCAGCAAGAGGAGAATCATATAGGTGTTAAATATGAAATTTCAAATTGCTATGAACAAATGAAGAATGATCATTCTCAAGTTGTTAATCTATGCTTAAAGGTTTTTGCTGATGGTTGTTTGTTTAAGAATGAAGTTGTTGATGATTTTTCAGTTGATGAAGTTGAGGTTATTGAATTGGTGCTCAAAGGAGACAAGCGAACTAAACTTATTGTTAAAAAAAATAATTAGTTCCTTCATTGGGTGATGATTTTGCGATTGGTAAGGTTGATAGCAATAATGATAAATCTAATTTTTGTCAAAAGGAAGTTGATTCAAACCAAGGCACACAATCTGATTTTTCTTAGGAAGATGGTTCTCATTTATTTGAAACAAATTGTAGAAGTAAGGTAGCTTATATTCAAGAAACTATAAAGGTGTATGATGAAAAATGGCTTTTTAGCTGTGAGCTTATATACGGGAGCTTCTTATATTTGGTGACTCGCCATTGGACCTACGTGTTATTACTGAGTTTGCAAGCACTTCATGAGTGTACATCTATGTTTTACAGTGGGTCTTATTTCTCCCTACTGCTCAATGGCTTTGCATGAGCAATATCGAGCATTCTCCAAAGGTAGGCTCTTTGGACCATGTATATAGTAGGTAGTTTGGATGTGCTTTGGTAGTTAGTTTCCTTTCTAGTTTGGTGTTCTTGTCCTGTTTTTGGCGTGTGCCCGGTTCCCCTTCACCCTTCTACAAGCAACACCATGTTCTTCTTGCTTTTCTTTTGACTTTGTACTCAATGGACTTGGACTGGTCTGCCCCAAAGCTTCTAGAGTTCTCTACATTTTCTACAAAAATATAGTCCCCAATCGAAGCCAATATTACCCTAAAATTTGAGCCCAAAAATTTTCAAAATTTTAATGCATTCCCTTACATACCTTTGAGCCTCCGAGATCACAATTTTTTTTTTTTTAAATCTATAAATACTGGTACAAATTCCTTTTATAGGTCTCATCCTAACTTCATTTTTTCCGATCTAGTTAGTTTCTATGCTAAAATATTTAACCGTTTGCAAGTTATCAAGATTCACCTTTTCAGTCCATACTTCACAAACAGAACAAAAATCTGGTTTTCAGGTTGCTGGAGGTTAAACGCTTCTTGGGTTTTGCTTGGAGAGGTCCCATTGCCATGCTGTCCAAATTTTGTCAAAAACAGAATTTTTTTGTAGAAGACATGAAAACTTTCATATTTTAGAAAAATAATGGTTTCCAGAGAAACAAATAAAAGGCATTATTGAGATGTTATTCCACGTCATCCGATCAATTGCAAGTGATTTTTCAAGGCATAAATTATTTTCTCTATGATTGGAAAATTCATTTTGGATGGAGTATTGTGAAGTTTTAATATATTGTTCCAAAATTAATGAAGGCGAAGTAAATGTGAGGATGACATGATATAAGTTTTGAGGTGGACCCCTTCAGTTTTGAAATGTATAAATAATTGTTGTCAGGCATTTTATGAGTTTTGGAGCTTGGAATATCTCCGACCTAAAGGTTTTAAACTTAGAAAAAGTGCCGACCCCCCGATTTCTCTTATTGTCGGGAGTTTTGGTGGTTTGTGAACTCTTTGCATCCTCTACTCGAAGGTTTTTTTGAACGTAGGTCTATGGACTGTAAAGAATGCAAGATATGCAGGATATGCTCAGAGACACTCACAAATGGATTTGTTGAAGATACTTTAGAAACCTCCCAGCAAATGCAACCGATAGTTCTAATTCCATGTCCTCTTCTAGCATCCAGTGCCGAATGGAAGGGCATGTTGAGAAAGGGATTTATATCAGGATTTGAAATGATATCCTGAAGCGGCATTAGAAACTTTCCAGTATATGTAGATTTTTGTCAGACATTACAACTGGAGATACAATGAGCATAGGATTTGCATCAATTTGTTTTAGAAACTTTTGAACAAATGCATTATAACGTCTGATCCCACAGGATTCTTCGGCAAAATAAGTGCAGTGAACCTTCGAAGTTAGAAACTTCAGATTAATGCTCTTAGCAGGGATTTGGAAAGATGCTTGCATGAAGTTATAATAGCAAAGGCTTGAGGAAAGATTTCGGCGAGGAGTTCACATCTATTGCTTTCCATTTAATGGAAAATTTAAAAGAGAGGTGGTCATGTCCGATGCTCTCACACAAGCTCTTCAGGCGACGCATAAAGCTGGCTATCGTTTTCTTATCGATGTCATTGAAGAATGTAAAACTAGCAAGAAAGAGAAAGTTTCCTTCAGGTTTGTGTACAATACATACTTCTCAATGTGCGGTTAGGAGGGAACAGAAAAGGTGGTTGCATATTTCCCTGTTGGAAACACGAGCAGATGCACTGCATTCAACTATCATCTTTGCCCGAGCTTTGTTTGTCGTATGGATGCGGGAGTTTGAGTAACATGCAAGTCCATGTCTAGACATTATTTCTCACTCAGAAATAAATTCATTGGAAACGAAGTCGGTAATTCGAGACAGGCTCGATTTGTAAGCTGGAACAATTAAGATTATTACCTTCCTCGGGAAATATGATGGCATTAGTGGAGCGGGCATTCACATAGGAGATTGAGAAAATGATAGAAGAAGGTCTTGAACCAATCATGGTTGGCTTACCAACATCTCTAATTGTTCTTGCAGCTGCCACACATTTTCAATTGTTCTTGTGGGTCTCTCATGTATATTTAGAAGCAAAACGTGTTCATTTATTTCGGGAAACTGTGATATCAAATCTGAGTGATGATGAAGTATTGGAAAGGCTTGGGAGCTTATGGACAAGAGACACAAAGCTGCAACACTTTATATGAGTGCAACTGTCCTGAGTTGGAAGAGCTTGTTAATGTTTGCCAACATAGAGATATAGTTGCCAGAAATATTGAAGTCCGATTCAGATAATAGTGTGCTCGGGATCGATGCTTCAACGCATTATATCCTTTGGAGTTTACCAAGCATTCTGGTTTATATATGAGTTGCAGAATTCTCACTAGACATCTTTGAGGATCAAATCCCATTTCGAATTGAAGCGGAATATAAATGATATAATGTGGCATGAGAATAAGTAATGGCAAAGATTATTCTCTGATGGATTGGTCAGGAGGATGTTAATAATTTCTATGTGACATCCATACGCAGGCCCAGACATCATTGAAGTTCAGGGAAGAAGATTCGAATGGAAGGGGCGAATGGATGTGAAAGTCACAAGGAAAATAGAAGAGTTTGTTCGCTCCCACTCATTTCATGTCATTTGTAATTAGTAAAATCTTGTCATTGGAGCTGAATGTTATTAAAAGATGATAAAATCATGCCGGATACTTGCCCGTTCGATCAGATACATGTTATCTATCATGGAGACTACAGATCAGAGTTATCAAAGTTTGTGTTAATATGAAGAAGTTGAATGAAATATC
Source organism: Sequoia sempervirens (assembly GCA_007258455.2). Taxonomy (NCBI): domain Eukaryota; kingdom Viridiplantae; phylum Streptophyta; class Pinopsida; order Cupressales; family Cupressaceae; genus Sequoia; species Sequoia sempervirens. The sequence goes on from VDFB02068469.1 coordinate 12,654, forward strand.
GTGGGATTTGAAAATCATCCCAAAGTTGAAACATACTTTAAAGAGGTAGTTACGGAAGGCAAAGGAAGTCGAAAGGATTTCCATAAAGGAAGGCGGTTTGAGACACAAAGAATCTATTACAAATGAAAAGGCGGAAACATCATTTAGTGTCACTTAAATTTGAATGGAATATAGAAATTCTTTTTAATAAAAAGAAAAATCAACTCAAAAGACGGTGACTGAAAGATGGAATCAGTTATGGGAATGGGATTATTTTCTCATTATGAACTAAGCAGTTACAGAAACGAACAACCACCTAGCTGAAGGGACACATTTGGGGGATATTATAAATATGTAATCCGAAAACAGGGGGAGGATCTTTCTTCACAACTCTCCGAGAGTGCTTTGAGACTCAGGAGAAACTTTTCATGTCAATATTGTTTGGGGAAACATGGGAGAGATAGGAAGTTTTATTTTCTTTTCAATCCTAGTTTGCTATACAGGAGTGTTGAGTCTTTCCACTTACATTTTTGATATTGGAGAAATAAAAAAGATGTTTTCAGATCTTTGTATTTGCTAATGTTGACTTTTGATTGCCAATGAACTTTGGGTCTTTGCAATTACTTTTGAGTATTAATTTTGTTATGTCAAGATGTATGTGCAATTATTTTTGGAGCTTTGAATTCAAAATAATTCATTTGTTGAGGGGGAATTTGCTACTCATTCTTTTTCTGGTTTTCATTTGTGGGTGTCAGATAGATATACTGTGTTGTTTATTTGCATCCGCTTCATTGCAAATTAATCTTTCATACATTTAGCTGTTAGAAACGCCTTTCCTGCTTTCTAGTCAAAATCATACCCTGTTCTAATTCATAGCACATCATAAAAAGAGAGTTGTACCTTTCCAAAATTGAGAGGAAGATCATCGATCTAATGATGATCTCTCCAACTGTTACCACCATCTTTTCTTCCTTTTGGGTATGCTGAGTCATTTTATGTATTTATCTTTTAAGGACAAATATGTATGCTAACAATACTGTGGCACATTTTTGAAGGAGATTTCAAAAAAGAAATGCAATAACTCAGATATCTCAAAGCAATAGCACTTTAGTCAAAGGCTCCATCCATTGCTGTACATCTCTGCTACTGTTGGCATTGCCATGAGCTCTAGCCTCCTGAAATACAACCATTATAGAGAGCAAACAAAACAAAAGAGTTCTCCAAATAACTTAGAACTCAAACTCTTTAATTTACTAGGCTCTTGTTGAAATCAAAATCAGAAAATCCCACAACCATTTATAGAGTTTGTTAGCTAATGATTTAAGTATGAGGGAGTCCTTGCCAGTATATATTCTACACGCGCAGAGGAGAGATATTTCATGAACTGTTTGACAAGGGTAATACAGACACGCGAACTGTTTGACAAGTTGTCTCAGAGAGATGTGGTTCTCTCGAATACAATAATTGCAGCATAAGCACATAATGGATTCATTGAAAAGGCTTTAAACAATTTCGAGCAAATGCTATTAGATAGCTAGTGTATGCTAAGAGGTCAATGTATATCATTTGATGCACAAATAGTTATGCATGACAGGGGGACAGTTAGACATGACAGAAATAAGGAACTCCCAAGCGAACACCTGGCAGGTGTAAGCCAAATTCTACAACATGCACCAGTAGTCCTATAAGCAAAATGAAAAAGTATAGACAAGGCCGTATCTCTCCAAGCAATAAAACATTTCAAAGATAAATAATGCAGACAACATACCCACCGTTGCCGCCATAAATAGAGAGATCATCAAAATTAAAATCTGAAATGAATAAAGCTTTGCCATGCGTCAAGCTCATGTGTCAATGATTTTCTTGTAAGAAATAAATGTCAGATGACACTTGATTGCATTCAGTCGATTGTGATCCTCCCACTATTACATAGAAGGGGGGTTTAAGGCAATTTTTGAGACAATTTTTAATTAAATTGTCTTAACTTAGACAAAAAAGAAAAAAGTGTAGTCTTAAATATTTTATTTAAACGGGTGCCTCAAATTATTGTCTTAAAAAATTGTCTTTGTAAAAACAATATGAAACATAAATATTTTTGTCTCTTTGAAAACAATTTCACTTTTGTCTCCCTAGAGACAATGTCTTTAATCCCAACTATCATCTCTCTAAAGACAATTTGAAAAGATTTATTAAAAAAATAAACAATTTATTTTAAATATTTTTTAGTGTGGTTTCAACACTCAATGTTTCCAGATTCTTGTCATCCTCTTGTTT
>VDFB02068470.1:0-101165 GCA_007258455.2 Sequoia sempervirens
ATATTATATATACCTGTTTAACTCCTATATATATATAAACTGGGTAAAGGCATACGTATATATTATATATACCTGTTTAACTGCATACGTATATTATATATATATGTATATATATATATATACGTATATATTATATATACCTGTTTAACTGCATACGTATATTATATATATAGCAGTTAAACAGGTATATATAATATATACGTATGCATTTACCCAGTTTATATGGCTGCACAACTGAAATGACTCCGACGATTGTTAGAAAGATTTTAAGTTACAAATAAATGGAATCTGCATATTTTAGTAGAGGAGGCACGAGTTATTTGGGTGAACGTCTCCCCCATAAAGGATACACACCAAAGTCATAAAGCAATTTAAATATTATAGAGGTTGATTAATAAACTTTTAATAAATCATGATAACTTTAATGAGTTCAAGCACGTTTTAAAAAGGAATAGCCATGGTTATTTATGCCGATACCCCCACACATGGGAGAAGGCGCTGCTTGGAAGGGCAGCGCCCCCTCCATAGGCTATGGCCTACTGAGGGCACTGGCCCCACAACACAACCCTTCCCCATGTGGGTAGGGCATGGCTGGGGCAATAACCACCCATCCTATGGCATAGCGGCTGTAAAAATAAATAGAAAAAAAATCTTAGATAAAATAAGCAGGCTGCGTTTAGAGTTTCGTATAAATTTCAATTCAGTATGCTCTTGAATATATGTATAAATATATTTACATGCATATATAGGTGAGAGTAGGCATATATATATATATATATAGTATATATATATATATATATATATATATATATATATATAAGGTAAGTATATATATATATATATATGCTAACCAATTTTTCTTTCGATGAATTAACACACATAACCAGCATTTAATCAACTCAGTTAGCGTTAGCTCCAAATAGAAAACTGAACTTGAAATGAACTCACACCAAGAATGCACACTCAATCACAATGAGAGATAGGTGTTGTCATATGGCGGAGGAGCTAAATGAAAATACTTGAAAGAAAACTACTCAACGTCAAGAATGTGCACTCAAGATCCCACTGAGGGCGAGGTGCTAACATATGACGGAGTTATTAATTAAAAAAACTGAAACAATAGGCGGATAACCAGCCATGAGAATTTCCACGCTACCACTTGAACAGTGGGGGGAAAACATTACAATACAAAACTAATTCATCCGCTGCGGCGGGCATCCACTTATGAGTGGGAATTCGCCACTTTACAGTGGGTGACTAAAAAGAGATTAATTGTTATTTCTCCACACTGGCGGTAAACCATCCAGGGGTTACAAATGTATGAAATTATAACAAGTAATTGCAGTAATAACAATGGTTGGATTAGTACTACTAAATCTCAACCTTACAATCAAGGAATCTGCAAATACAAGTATTACAATGATAGAGAATAATGCTAAGATGTAAAGAATGAATGCTTTACAATGTTTATCCCTCAAAAGATGAAGTAAAGGCCAAAAACAGCAAACTAATGCAATCTGATATAAAAATCTGAGTTCTGGAAATTCTGTTCAGCAAATAGAAAACACCATGAAATGCTCATAACTTCATCAATATACCTTCAAATTGACTGAAACCTTTTGCAAAGGCTCTCTAGGAGTATGGCGCCCAAGAACAAGTCATAAAACAACATCAAATCCTCCACATTTATTTGGCACGAATCCCAATGTTCTCTAAGAAGGTACGGCTTGGCTGGAAGGGCGATTTTGCTCTTAAAAATCAGGTTCTTTGAATTTAAGTCTCATCTTCTATGAGAAGGGTCGCCCAATGTCAACAATCACATAGCACAAATGCCCAGAATGAAATAAAAATTACTCACAAAGCTGTATACAAAATTCACTTTCAGCTGTAGATGAACCAGCAACTCAAAAATGATAATAAACTCCAAAATTCTTCAACAATAGGCTCAATCTGCTAGTCTGGATGAGAAGCAGCAATAAAACCAATTAGGTGTTGTCTTTCAAACACGAAATTGATTGGAATCTAGGAGGTAAGCATCCCTCGAAGAAATAATCACAATGTCATTTCGACAGCATAACTTTAGCAATTAACAACGGATCATCAGCTCTTCAAACAACATCAATATATAAGCTTTTGTTGGCAAATGAAGCAACAAGAACTCTTCAAATTCCAAGAAGTTGAATCACTTCAACTTCCAAAAAGGACGCCACCTTTTTGCCTTACTTTTTTTTGAAATAATAAAATATCATTCAACTTCCCCTTTAGGCATCCATTTCATATTGCAACAAGAAAGCATTTATTAAATAATTAAATGCTCACTTGACCCCTTTATGTCCCCTTCTTTAAAACAACTTGAAGTCATCAAGCCTAGGCATGGGGTACAACTTCAAGACATGAAAATTGACTAAGTCTGAAACTCAGTCCAAGGAGAAAACCAAACCCAAAGCCAAACTGAGACTGATAGATAACAAGATGACTTAAGTTGAACTATTGATGATGCCACTGCCAAAATTAGACTTACTAAAAATAGCCACTGCCAAAAATAGTAAGTTTACCTCAAAACCAACAGAAAGCAGAACTGAGCTGGAAGCAAGACTTAATGGCTGACAACTGAAACTTTTAATAATTATGTAACTTTAATCGAGTTCAAAAAATAGTAAATAGCCATGATAATGCCACATACCCCACACATGGAAACGCTGCTTTTGAAACCTACGCTTTCCAAATAGGCTATCATCAAACATGAGCGTATAGGTGAGAGTAGGCATATACATATATATATATATGCAGTCTCTAACAAGACTTTCTCAAAACAATATCACACAAAAGAATCCAAATTCGCATAGACATTCTATACAGAGAATTATGAAAACTATATATATAATTATATAAAGAATTTTGTAAAGATTGTACAGATTTCACTAACAAGTTTTGCATAACAAATACTTCAAAATACAGAGGTTTTGTATAATGATTTTCAAAAGAATTAAATTCATGAACAACATAGGAACTCTTTTCTCAGATTATGGAATTTAAAAAAAAACAATAGTAGAGATTTTAAATACCTGGATAGTTTGCCTCCAACTGAAAATGTCCTCCTTTTACTTATTCTCCTATAGCTTTCCTTCCTTGCAATTTGTTTTCTGTATAGTCTTCCGTTCTTTCTTTCCCTGTACTTCTCTCCTTACTTCCTTATTTCTATTCTATTGAAAGTTAAAACATCTGATGGCAGCCATTTAGTTGCAATTGCAGAGCAAATTCAAAAACTGTGTTCAAGAACCGTTGTTTGTTTTCGTTAATCTTTTCTCTTTTAAAGTTTCTTTTCAGTTTCCCTCCAAAACCTAATCTTGAAAAGATAATCGATTAAAGAATTAAAATTTATTTCTTACATACTATTTTCTTGATAACTGAAAGAAAAACAATTTCATTTCAACCTTTGTATTTATTTTCTTGAAAGAGTTAGACAGTGTAATTTCCAATTTTGTAAAATAAAAGTAAATGTTTACTCTTAATGAAGAGTAAATAAGTATTTAACTGTAAAATAAAGATTTAACCCGAAGTAGCAACATTTAATTTTGAAAATAAAAATAATTGTTTAATTATTCAAACATAATCTTTTTCTATAAAATAGAGAAATATAATTAAACTATAATTAAAATTAATTCTTCTATTTAACTATCTTTCTTTTTATTTCCACTTCATAAAATTAAATAAACACTTAGAAAAACACACAATTATGCATCCAATTAGATTAAAACTACATGCATTTAAATGACACTATGTGCACGTGTGTGTTTGCGAGAATTCCGTTCCTACTATACCCCTCCAAGAAGCTAACCTTCTCTTCTTAGCCACACCCTTTGTCTTCGACGACCTGCATCTCAATACCCTCAGGCACACAATCAATAGATTAGTATCCACATAAAGATATAAATCAAAACATTAAAACTCATGAATTCTAATAACATTTTCCATTTTTCATCATATTCAAAATAAATTACATTCTAAGCATTCAACTTTTTTTAAATTAAAGCAACATTTCATATTTCATCACACCAAAAATACCATAGTATTCATTATGTATTCTATCACACACATCCAATCAAATGTCAAATCCACACAAAGCCAAAAACAAGGAGTATCAGAGTTCGAGATGTGACATCCATCCCCACTTGGAAGAGACATCGTCTCGATGTCTTATTACAAACATCCACACAATAGAGTCTAAAGTATCAGTGTATCATAAGTCTCAATATGCAGGAAAAGAAAAAGTAAACTAGAATCTCAAATGAGGAAATGATTTGTCAATGTCCTCAACATTCTCCCAGGTGGCATTATCCACTGAATATTGGTCCCACTGGACCCTATACTTAACGTTGTGCTCTTCCAGTATACTGACGGGGTCCACTAGCATCACTTCTGGGTCCTGTACCTACAAGGCACGCCGGTCAAGGATATGAGCAACATCTGGATGATAGGGCATAAGCACTGAAACATGAAAGACATTGTGGATCTGGGATGGAGCTGGTGGCAGAGCAAGCCTGTAAACAACTGGATTAATAACCTCCAAAATATCAAAGGGTCCAACAAATCTAGGGGCTAGCTTTGAGTTCTTGCCGAAAGAGATTGAACTCTTTTGCAGCCGAACTCTCAGAAAGACCTTGTCTCCCATAGAAAATTGTTTGAAAGTCCTGTTCTTATCTGCAAGACTCTTTTGTCGATTTGAAGCTTGTTTTAACTTTTCTTTGATGAGCTTCAATCTGATCTTCCATCTCCCTTAACATTTCAGGTCCAATCACAATCCGGTCCTCTACCCTATCCCAACTGATGGGTGTCCGACATTTATGACCATACAGAGCCTCAAAAGGTGCCATGCCCAAAGAGGCGTGATGGGAGTTATTGTATGCAAACTCCACTAAAGGTAAATATTCCTCCTACCTGTGCTGCTGATCCATACAATACATTCAGAGGAGATTCTCTACGACTTGATTCACCCTCTCTGACTGACCATCTGTCTGAGGAGGATATGTAAAGCTAAAATTCAGTTTGGTTCCTAGGGAAGAGTTTAGTGTAGTCCAAAATTTGGAAGTCGTCCGAGTGTCACGATCTGAAATGATCATCTTAGGCACTTCGAGCAATCGGAAAATCTCTTGCACAATTTTCTTGCCAAAACCATTGAACCATCCTTGAGATTCCCTAGAATGAAGTGGGCTACTTTTGTCAATTTGTTGACCACAACTAAGATGGTATCATGTCTATTCTTAGACATCGGCAACCCCTGAATAAAACCCATAGTTATCACTTGCCACTTATATTTTGGCACGCTATGTGGGTATAAAAATCCTGCCAGATGTACATGCTCAGCCTTGACTTGCTGGCACTTTAAGCATTGGGCTACAAATGCAGTTACATCTCTCTTGAGTCTTGGCCAGAAATATAATGGCCTTAGTCCCTCTATCATTTTATTAACACCGGGGTGCCTTGAATATAGTGCATTATGGAATTCCTCTAACACCAACTCTCTCAATCCTCTAGAATTAGGAATATACATACAACTTTGGAACCTCAAGAGTCCATTAGACTCAAACACATAACCCATAAACCTGCGATCCGAATGATCTTGCTCTAGGGCTTGTTTTACCCTTTCAAAATGCTCATCCCTTGGTAAGGCTTGAATTACCTGTTGCCTGAAATTGGATTTTATTGTAACCATGGCTGCAAGATGTCTTCTTCTACTCAAGGCATCTACTACCCTATTTTCCTTTCCTTTAATGTACTTGATGCCAAAGTCATACTCAAAAATTCCAACCATAGCCTCTGATGGCCATTTAGGTTGGGTTGAGTAAAGATATACTGCAATCTGGCATGATCTGTTTTTAACTCTTAGGGCTTTCCTAGGAGGTAGTTCCTCCACATATGTAGAGCATGTACTATGGCCGCTAACTCTAAATCATGTGGTGCATAGTTTAGTTCATGTTGTTTCAACTTTCTGGACTCATATGCCACCATTTGTCCTTCTTACATAAGGACTGCTCCTACACCATCCCTCGATGCATCTGTAATCATTGTGAAATGCCCATTCGGGTTAGGCACAACCAAAATAGGTGTAGAAGTGAGTTTCTCTTTGAGCAACTGAAAGGATTTTTCACATTTGTCACTCCACTTGAATTTCTTCCCTTTTCTTTGGAGTGTGGTAATGGGTGCTGCAATTGATGAGAACCCTTGGACAAACCTCTTGTAATAATCGGCAAGCCCCATGAAGCTACAAACTTCAAAAATATTTTGCAGTGCTAGCCACTCCAATATTGCCTTGATTTTATCCGGGTCCATGGCTATCCCATCTGCTGAAATGAAGTGCCCTAGATAGTGCACCTCAGACTGATAAAAGGTACATTTGGACATTTTTCCATATAACTTATGATCTCTTAGTCTCTGCAACACAATCCTCAAGTGCCTGTCATGCTCTTCCTTTGACTTAGAATATGTCAGGATATCATCAAGAAAGATTAAGACAAAATTATCCAAACAATCCTGAAAGACACTATTCATCAAATTCATGAAGGCTGCAGGGGCATTGGTTAGCCCAAACAGTAACAATGTAAATTAATGCTCGTATCTTGTCTTGAAAGCAATCTTGTGAATATCATCATCCTTTATCCTCAATTGATGGTACCTCGATCTCAGCTCAATTTTTGAGAATACCTTGGCATCTTTTAATTGATCAAACAAATCATCAATACAAGGGAGCATGCATTTGTTCTTGATAGTAACCTTGTTAAGCATCTTGTAATCAATGCATAACCTCAAGATCCCATCCTTCTTTTTCACAAATATAACAGGAGCTCCCCATGGCGAGACACTTGGCCTAATGAAACCTTGTTTCAACAACTCCTCCAATTGGTCCTTCAGTTCATATAACTCCATGGTGTTCATCTTGTATGGTGTTTTAGATAGAGGTTCCGCTCCAGGTAGGAAGTCTATAGAAAAGTCAAATACACGCTTAGGCGGTAGCTAAGTCAACTCATCAGGAAAAACATCTTGGAATTCTTTTAGAATGGGATGATCATTGATTGATGGCTTTGTCTCCTCAAGGCCCTTGACCTTTATTGCATAAATAGTGCATCCCTTTCAACTTGCCTTCTTTAACTGCATGGCAGAGACTTGCTTGAGCTCCAAAGGCCTTTTTACACCACAAATTTCAACATGATTTCCCTGATCATCAAGACACTTTACTATTTTCTCTTTGCAATCAACAAGGGCCTTATGTTCGGTAAGCCAATTTATCCCTAAAATTACATCATAAGACCACAAAGGTGATACATATAAATTGACCTGTGTTCTAAGACTAGGGAGTTCAAGTCCATTACAAGATAGGCATTGCTCCACCTTCCTCTCTACTTGGTTCCCATACTGAACTTTCCATGAATTTGCCATATAGCTCGGTTTAATAGATAGTCTAGATATAACATGAGGATCCACAAAACTATCAGTGGCACTTGTATCAATCAAAATAGAAATGGGGTATCCAAAGAGTTTACTCGATAGCTGGATAGGTGTAGCCTAATAATCGGCTTGGCGGTTATCAATTGCTGCATGAATATGATGCTAATCCCTGTTATTTTGCCTATTCACCCTCTGAGGGAACACATTGGCATAATGCTCACCACCACAAGTATAACAACCTCCACGAGGTGCCTTAGGCCTGTTATAGAAATCCCTAATGTTATTGTTGTTTTTATTATAATTAGCCTTCTTTTTGCTGCCTGATTCCCATCATTCTGATCCTGAGAATTATTGCCCCTTTTTAGATTTCTGATCTGCCTGCTATTACCGCCATGATTACCCTGATCGCCCTGATTACCCTGATTGCCCTGGTTACTCTGATTATCCTGATTGCTATTACCCTGGCGGTTTCCTTGGGGTTTCTTTTTGCCATATTTAGCATCTCTGCTTTTCCTGTTGTTTGCAACCTGTTGCATTTTATGTTCTTGCTTAAGTGCCAATTCAAAGGCTTCATCCATGGAAGCAGATCTATGCATGTCCTCCACCTCATTTCCAATTTGAGGCCTAAGCCCCATAATGAATTTTTGAATCCGAAACCTCTCATCATGCTGGTACTGGGGTACATACTTAAGCAAGTGAGAATTTCTCCCAATATTGTGTCACTGTCATTCCTTCTTGAATGAGTACCTAGAATTCTGTCATCTTTTTATCAAAATAGGACTATGGAAGCCACCTCTTTCTGAATATCTGCAAGAATCGCTCCCATGTTACCTTATCATGCAAAAATTGTCTATCAACCTTTTCATTCTTCCACCAAGTGGCAGCTTCACCGGTGGGTTGGTATGACCCCCATTTAGTCTTAGTTTCATCGGACAAATTCCGTAGGGAAAAATACCTTTCCATTTCTATGATCCAAGCTTCGGCTCCATCCCCAAAAGATTTGCCATCAAACTTTGGTGGCATGACCTTCTTGAGGTCGCTACCCAATTCTTCAGCTACCTTCCCTAGCTTACTTTGATTTCTTTCAGTCTTAGGGTTTTCTCCATTTGGTTCATCCCTATTGTTTTCACTTTCACCAAGATTCAACCCAGATGGCTCAGTCTGTCTTGCCTGTTCTAGGTTGTCGATCCTAGCCTCTTGTCTACTTAAAATGGCCAAAATCTGATTCAACTTATCATTGGGATCACCACGGGATCCTCCTCCTCGTTGATAGTATCTACCATCCATTAGGAGTTACCTTGAAAAAATATATCATCAAGCGTAATTAGGCATAGGTCCAAAAGTTGAACCTTGTTGCTCTGATACCAAAATGTAAGGACTGAAAGATTTCCATTCCATACAAAATACAGTAAATAAGTAACATTCATTTCAAGGAGATAGAGGTACATCCATAAATGAAATATTTATCCATAACATGTATTCCATGAATTATCCACAAATGCTCAAGGAAATTTCATATAACATTATCAATGTACATACACCAATAAGGGTGTTACAAATCATCTATTTCACTGATACAATAAGCAAATCATCTATTTCAATGATACAATAAGAAAGTTTACATAAATCTTATATGCATGAAATAAAGTTACAATGTACAAATGGGCTATGCAAGCCATAAAGAAATAGTATAAGAGATATATCTATGACAAAGTCAATGTTTACTTTTAATGAAGAGTAAATAGGTATTTAACTATAAATAAAGATTTAACCCAAAGTAGCAACATTTAATTTTGAAAATAAAAATAATTATTTAATAATTCAAACATAATTTTTTCTATAAAACAGAGAAATATAATTAAATTATAATTAAAATTAATTCTTCTATTTAATTATGTTTCTTTTAATTTCCACTTCATAAAATTAAATAACCACGTAGAAAAACACACAATTATGCATCCAATTAAATTAAAACTACATGCATTTAAATGACACTATGTGCATGTGTGTGTTTGCGAGAGTTCGTTCATACTGTACCCTTCTAAGAAGCTAAACTTCCCTCCTTAGCCACACCCTTGGTCTTCGACGACCTGCATCTCAATACCCTCAGACACGCAATCAATAGATTAGTATCCACATAAAGATATAAATCAAAACATTAAAACTCATGAATTCTAATAACTTTTTCCATTTTTCATCATATTCAAAATAAATTACATTCTAAGCATTCAACTTTTCTTAAATTAAAGCAACATTTCATATTTCATCACACCAAAAATACCATAGTATTCATTATGTATTCTATCACACACATCCAATCAAATGTCAAATCCACACAAAGCCAAAAAAAGGAGTATTAGAGTTCGAGACGTGACAGTTCGAGCCAGGTTTGATTTGGGCCCCTTAGGATTGAACCCACAATTTGTGGCTGGACCTTGTTTGGACCTAGTTCGGACCGGTCCAGAACCATGAGCTAGAGCTGAACCAAACCAGGATTAGGGGGCTAGGGGGGAAGAATCAGTAACTTAGATATTAACCATAATAAACGTTGATGTTGATTCATTTGATATTAATGTTATTAATGTCGATCTTTGCGGATATTAATATAGATGTGTTACTGTTAATATCCATGTTGCTAACATCCCTCTAAAAAGCAAATTTGAGCGATGAGTAGCCAAATATATAATTTTTTTATATTAATACCTATTAATATTGATATTATTCTTTAATATCGTCTAAACATATGTTTGCATATGCATATACGAATTTTATTTGTGTTACTTGAGGGCGAGATTAGTAGCACCCAAAATATTATATTGCAATTATAGATTTAGCTACGAATATTATTTTTAAGTATTATATATGTCAATTCACATCTGAAATTAACTATTACCCTTACCCGTACTATGGGTATTATTGTGACTAATACACCCATGCTCATTAATAGTATATAAAACTATCTGACGTTGGATTTATGGAACGAGCTGGAGCCATAATGTAAAGTATGGCAACAATGCACAAAGGCAAGAATTAACTTGGTGAATTCAAAACACCCACGGGTTGGTAATAGAGAGGGTTAAAAATTAAATTTTGTGAGAGTATTTACCATTGGTCGATCCTCCTAACCATATAGCTGTGGTTCCCAGTAGTTGTGCAAGGTTAAATTGTTGTTATAGCACTTGTGCTTATAATACTCAATCTTACCACATATTTATACTATATATTGTAAATAAATAGTCCACATGTAAATAGAAAAATAACCAAATGTTGATCAAAATGGACCCATACTTGAACACATGAAAATCTATGAATGTTATATGAAAAAACATAAATACATTCACGAAGAAGTGAAATAAATATTTTTTTTTTGTCGCAAATAAAATATCATAATTGCTCATTTAATAAAATAAGACAATCGTTTAAACAAGTATTCTTATCATAATGAAAAAATGTTGTTCTCATGTGTAAACTACGGTAGCAATATACAAGTATTGGAGTATTTCTCTTGTTAACCCCAAGTTTCTCAGATGGGGATGACAGGGGATGGTGGGACAAGTCCCCAAGTTTCTGATTTTTGAGGCTAATTTTGGGGATGGCAAGGGACGACTATATAAAAGTATAGGGAAAATTTTAAAAATATAGGGAAATTTTAAATATTCATATGATAACATGGATAAGGGATGCATAATATACATTTAGAACCTTAACATATAACATTTTTGTTCAACATTATGCCAATACTCAATATGCTTTCAAAATTAACATACATGAATCATGAAACAACCTCCAAGTTATAATTTATAAACTTGCATCAAAATGCCCAAAGGCTACATTGTTGCCATATAGTTTTAAAGTTTGATAGGAAAATCAAAATACAATATTGTTTATCAATAATGAATAAACAAAGAGCACTGCTGCCCCTAATCATCTCTCATAACCGCGTAAAAATCAGAGTCATCCTCTGAGTCACTACCACTGTGATGGTCTTGCTCAACCAACGGAACCCCAACCAAATCCTCAGCTGTCTCCTCATCATCTACCTAGGCCATGTCCTTGGGATCAATATCCTGCCGTAGAGCTGGAGTTTGTCGATACTCTGGAGTGTGCAGATCTTGAAGCTGAAGAGCACTATGAACGACCACTAGCTTCTCCACTCATCTAGAGGTAAGTCTATTCCTCTTGAGCGAGTGGATAAAGCTATACGTGGACCAATTCCTCTTTGTAGTAGAGGAACTGGCAACCTGTGCAAGAAGGAGAGTAGCGTCTTCAACTGCGGTGTATCCCTCCCATGATAGGTCCACCATCCAATAGGGTTCAATTGAGCTAATATAGCTCTATCCAACCTTGTTTGTGGTTTACTCAAGTTTGGGCCATTAAGATTTGCAAAGTCTAGGAATTGTGTCCAAAGTAGTGAAGCCTAGTCTGCTAGGTAAATCTTTTCAATGGCTCGTGTGAACACATCTAAAACCTCAGAGTCATTGCATGGAGGCACCCTACTAGCCCTTGGTGCATACCATTTCAGATTTAGAGCAAATACAGCCATACGAAGCGGGGTGTTCGTTGTATTCCTCCTCAACGTCACAATGGGCCTAATGTGTTGCTCATATAAATCCAAAGTGGGATCCTTTGTCGAAATAACTTGCTTGATCTTCCCAAACATACAGTCAAATGTCTCATATATCTCTCCAAGACTAGGAGAGTCTGTATCAACATTATCGGATGACATCTACATTAGGCGAGATGAAGGAGCAAATATGTCTGCAAAATGCAAATAAAAAGTTCAAAATAATTAGTTGACAAATGGCAAGTTAATTGACATGTTAGAAACTTCAAAAGTTGGAACATCGGACAATAAAATATTAAAATCATAAATTTAATATGAAATTCAGCCATCTAATATGTCTTACCACATTGGCCCACCAATTGTCATCAAGGATATTTTGTTTGATGGTCTTTCTTTGAGCAAAACTTGCATTAGGCCATCTAGTCGACTCTGCATTGACCATCATCAGTTGTAGAGGCTCATGCACCTCAAGCATCCTCTCCAACAAGATGAAGTATGTGGCATATCTACATTTATTGATTCAATGATTCATTACAACATAAAAATTTAAAACAAAATGAGATTATGAATACAAATTGAAAGTGAAACAAAATGAAGTAAGTGGCATACCTTTTCTCAACAAGTTTGAGAAACTCCTCCTTTGAAAATGTTCTGAAGAGAGCGAGGTGTGGTGATTGCAAATGAACATTTGAATATCTCTAGCTTCTGCCATCGTTTACTGCACCCAATCCAACTTCCCTACGTATTTCAATGCATTGTTCAATGCATGAACATAACATGGGGTCCAAAATATATGCCTATAAGAACCCTCCATCATCAACCCAGTCTATTTGCACACACGTGCTGAATCGGTGATCACTTGCACCACATTTGTAGCTCCAACCTCCTCTATGGCATCTTTCAAAATGGAAAACTGGAAGTCTACATCCTTAAGTCTCCCTGAACAATCTACGGTTCTAAGAAAATAAGAGCTAGCAGGGCATGTGACTATGGCATTGATGAGTGGCTAATGTCTAACATTAGTCCACCCATCCATCACTATAGAGCACCCCGTCCTCATCCATGTTTGCCTCATCTCCTCCATTAACACATTAACTTTGAAGTACTCTTTGTCTAGGAGGGTGGTGCGTAGCTTATGCTCTCCAAGGGGTATGAATGAAGGACCAATAGTGGCTATGTCTTTCACCATTTGTTTGAAACAAGAGGAACAAACCACATGAAATGGGATGGCATGGGCAAAAAAGAATTTGGCAATGGAAGATTCAGTGGCTTCTTGTGCTTGGTTATTAAACATGGACTCAACTGATGATGCCTTTCCACTACCACTCACCTTCCTCTTTCCTCTTGAGGGAACTCCGCTATTACCAACCCTAGAAGGAAGAGTAGGCATAGATGATTGTGAACTCGGGAAAGAAGGTGACCCACCTTGAACCCCACCATCCAACTCCATTTGAATTTTTTGGCACTCTAAAAATAGTTCATCTGTCAATGCAAGACACACTCTAACTCCATGGCCCACCTCACCCAAAAAGTAAGACCTAACTCTTGTGTAGCTGCCCCTAAATTCATTTTCACAAACATGGCAAAACCACACCCTATTTGTTACATCCCTTTTATCTTGAACATGATTATGACAAGGAAATTATGGTCGTTATGTTTCTTGCCTCCAAACAAACTCACGACTTTGAAAAGATATTCCAATCTTTTAAATAATTATCTAATTTCATTTTACATTACAATATGCATTTAAGAGGAGAACAATGATATATATATATATATAATTTAAGTTGACTTATTTTTATTATTATTTCTTATTATTTAATTAAGTGATAAACTGCCAAGGTTACGACTTCTATATAGCTATCTTACACTGACTCAAGGCTTGGTGATATTTTGATCCTTTATTAACTATGACCTCTCCTTGATGATATTTTCCTTTCCCTTAGGTTGTTGCAATCCTACAATCACTTGACAAAGCAATAGGGTTAGCCCGTTCTCGACATATATATATATATATTAAATATAAACTCATCAACACATTCATTTTTCACATATATAAGAAATTCGTACTTGCAGTTACAACATATAAATTAAAAATTCTTTTTCCCAATTTCACATTCTCATGAAAAGTAGTTTATCACTATGGTGTAGAGGTAACCTCTGCCACCTTGACCTCTTTTCTTGATCGAAACATTTAAGAAGAAGACATGCAGACTTATTTGGATAGTCTTGCTTTGGTCTTGGCTTTCTTTACTCAAACATTCACCTCTTGGAAGCAGGCTTCCTCATCATTTTGGCATTGGCATTCACATTCTTCTAGATTGGTATTCTTTGTTAGCTTGGGCAATCAATTTGTCTTGCTTTCATTCTCAAATTCACTTCTTCTGCAGCTCAAAATCCTCTCATTCTTTGTATTTGCATTCTACTTGCTTGATATCTTCAATCGGTATCCGCATTCGTTGGTCTTGTTCCTCATTTCCACTCTTTCTCTCCTCTCTTCTTATGGGCGTTCATATTGGGTGGCATTCTTGGTTTAACTTATTGTCAAGCATATAATAAAATCTACACCATCTTGTTCAAGCTCCAGTTTTAGGTGGGAAAAAATTGATTTCTAGAGTAAGCCGTCTTGAAACTCATCTGACCAACAAAAAATGTCGGAGGCATTGTCGCCATATCTAGTTCGTGGAGGGAAGAGTCCAAAGTTATATTGAGCTTCATACCTGTAACAGGGCACGTGAGATAAAAATCTCTCTTCTTGCTTATTTGTTATTTATGAATAGCTCAATAAAACCAATAGTGGTTTCGCCATGATTTGTAGTGCGGACTTTTAATTCTCGTTCTGTGAAAGTTATCTTGAGATTGAATCTTGAATGATCTCTGTGCCGTTCTATTGAATTCTTTTTCCCTATTGGTTATGAGTTTGTTGTGATGCTGGCCTTGCAACTGCTATGCTCTTTGTATTCTCTTCTTCTCTATAAAACTCAAAGCCAACTCTTTACCCTGCACTTTAGTTTCGAACCTGGTTGGGACTATTGATCTTTAAAATCTAGTGCCCTGTTGTGAGTTCTTAAACTTCTATCAAGAGTATATTGCGTTACTCTTCTCTCTGCATAATTTGAAACACATCATGCTCAGTTGTTTCCAGTTTTTGAATCGGGTTTGACCCCTAAGCTTTTCATATGTCTTTTAGAAGAAATTAAATATGTAGATGTTAAGCTAAAGAACTCTTCTTCATCGATTAAACTGTTATACTATCCCTTGAGAATATGAAATGAACCAATTAACCTTGAATGTGGGTCAAAATATGAGACGAGTCAATATTTATATATATACTCAGATGTTAACGAAATATTGCCGAGCAAGGGTGAGAGTGTTGATAGCATGAGATAAGTGCTCTTTATTGATAAAAAATCCTTAGCCAAGGTTATGATGCTTAGTTTAAGCATTTGTCAGCTATGAAGAACTAGATATACCCCTGGTTAGAATGGTCTTTCTAGTGAGGAGTAACCTATAGTGAAGGACTGTCTAGGTAGTATAGGTTCTTGACACCAGACTCATATGGCATGATGGTATTTATGTGATCCTTTATTGATTACCCTCGTGAAGGGTCGGGTTTCTTCAATTGAAGAAACACAGGAGACCAATAGGTCTTTGGTTGGGTGGAAAAGCCCTTGATGATATTTCGTTTTCCTTTGAAGACAAAAGAGTCCTAAACAAGTATTCCAACATTCAGACTTCACTTTCCTGTAACTCTTTCTCTCTTAATTTTAGTTATATTTACTTTAACATGTATATTTCATAGCTGTAATATATGCATTTTTCATTTCAAAAGTAATGGAAAAGTTAGTTATTAATCTAGTGTGATTTTCGGTATATATAAACAGTTATTTGTTTTCTTTTCAACTTAAATTGAAAACTAAAAGTTAGTTGATGATTTGTTTATGTAGTTATTGATCAGATTGTTTATCTTTTCCGTTCGTTATTGGAAAGGAAATACTAGTATGAAAACTAGTTAGTTACACTTCAGCTGAAATTGGTAGTTAGTTACCATTCTTAAATTGTAGATTAGTTAGAGTATTACATATGGTATTAGAGCTACTGGGTTCGACACTGAACCTTGGGGTTCATTATGCAAAACATAGAAAATTGAAACCAACTGTCGGTGTTTTTCCAGTGTGAAGATGCGAGAAACCACCTGTAAGAAGATCTGAGACCCTGTTTCCGTCCGGCTATGGAAAATCAGACGTAGATATGATTATTCCAGCTGCTCTATTCCTTCGGATTTAGAAACAATGGCTGAAGCTCTGAAGAGACTTCGAAAAGAAAGAAGAAAATGGACTACCTCTAAGGAAGGAAACCATTAAGTCAGCCATTCTTGCTGAGATAAGCAAAACCAGCACTGAGAACCTTTCAAATAACAAGACCAAACCAAAAACATCTAAAGAAGATTGAGTCCCAACTCTTGGATATAGACTTATTCCATTTTTAGAGTTTAGTGATCAGGAGGAACCTATCACTGACAGTGAAAATGATTCCTAAATATTTTGAATTGAATCTATCACATGAAGTGATCGTCATTTTCTAATCTTTTTGTATTGAATCTATCATAGGTAGTGATAGAAATTTTGTAACATTTATGTAATGAATCTATCACAGGAAGTGATAGAAATTTTGTAGCATTTATGTATTGAATCTATCACAGGAAGTGATAGTTGTTTTGTAAACAATTTTGAATTGAATCAATATCAAGCTTTGTAAGCTATTTTGCTTGAAATTTAATAGTAATTGACTTGAGTTAGAAAATCTTTGATTTTTTAATTGCAATGGAAAAACTTCTTTAACTTACGCTGTGTGAACTATTGAATAAAATTAAAAAACCAAGACTAATTAGAAACACCAACATCTCTAGAAACTTCATTGGAATGGATAATTCCGGAAATGGGTTCAGAGGGGATCAGGATAACAACAATCCTATGGCTAGATTAGATCAGCTACTGAATTTGATGAATGAAACTCAGGCCCGATTAGTTAACCTTGAGAGAAAGGTAGAAGGACAACCTAATATGAGAGATGAAAGGTTTGAAACCCAGAGTGACCAACACGAAAATAACTCTAAAACATTGAGCTTGGGAAACAAGAGAAGTCATTTAGCTAATGAACTTGCTAAGGAAATGAAAAAGATCAAACCCCCTAAGTTTGAGGGCTCTGCTTTAGAAGATGCCGTTGAGGCATGATTAACCGAAATGGAAAAGTATTTTGAGCTAAGGGATTACTTTGATAATTCCAAAGGAGCATGGGCAGCCTACCAATTGGCAAGAGAAGTCATCACTTGGTGGGAAAATAAAGGGCTGAATTGGGTTTGGCAATAACAAAAGTGACTTGGGATCAATTTGTGAGAATTTTTCGTCAGAGATGGCTTCCATAGTTGTATTACGATCAAAAGCTTTTGGACTTCGAAAATCTCAGGCAGGGACCCTTGACTGTTAATGAGTATTGGGAGAAGTATACCCGATTGTTAAAATATGTTCCTCAGTATCAACAAGATGAAAACTTTCGAGTTAGGAAGTTCATAATGGGATTGAACAAGCATATAGGGGGTCCAGTGGATGTTTTGGCACCTTGGACTATGGATGAAGCTTATGAAAAAACTTGCAACAGGAGCAGAGGTTGAAAAAGGATGATTCTTTCAGGGATAGAAATCACAACAAAGGCAAATAGAATCAGTCACACCAGAATTTCAAAAGGAAGGGCTACAAGAATAATTAGTATGATTACAAGAAAGATAAGAAGGGCAATAACAATACTAGGAAGGATGAAGCTAATTCAAACAAAGGTCTGGAAAAGAAGGGATCATCAGGGGGATGCTTCACATGTGGAGAACATTACGCCAACCAATGCCCTACTAAGAATCGACATAGGCAGCAGCAACGAAAGCCTCTACTACCTCAACAGACAACCTTCTAGCAGAGAATTCATGCAGCAATAGACAATAGGTAGGCGAAATATCAAGTCACACCTATTGAAACTCCAGGTATGCTTTACGAGAATCCAATAACCATTTTAATAGACATTGGAGCCACTGAATGTTTCATATCCCCTAAGTTGCTTGGTAGATTTCCTAAAAGAACTAGGTTCATGGCCAAATCATGGATAGTTGAATATGCTAATCAAACGAGAGCTTAGGTAGAGTGGTGTTTATTTGAAGCTAGGGCAGAACTTCCAGGCTTCACCACAAAGATTAATCTTTATGTGGCACCTCTGGGTTCCTATGATGTGATCATTGGTATGAATTGGTTAAGAGAACATAGGGCTAAGATTGATTGTTTTGCAAAGACAATGGAGTGTGTGGATGACCTAGGAAAGTTGGTGTTAATTAAAGAGGTACAATGAGAGGTTAAGGTATGAAAAATTTCAGCCATGTAGTTAAAAATAAATAAAAGGAAAGGATGTCAAATGTTTGCAATTAAAATGGAAGAAGTTAGGGAATACAAAGAAAGCATATATTTTGATGATATGTTAATGCACACAGAGAGAAGGGAAGGGAAAATGGAAACGGATTCTAAGGAAGAAACCTTCGCTGAAAAATATCCCTACCTTCGGGAATACCACGATGTGTTTTCAGAGGAACTACCTAGGTTACCACCAAGAAAGGTGTTTGATTCCTTTATAGATTTAGTTCTAGGGGCATAACCTATTTCTAAGGCACCATATCGTATGACCATTGTAGAATTAATGGAACTAAAGACACAACTACAAGAATTACTGGACAAATGATTGATTCGACCTAGTGTATCACCTTGGGGTGCACTAGTGATATTTGTCAAGAAGAAGGATGGGACACTATGCTTATGCATAGATTACCGTATGTTGAACAAATTCACCATCAAAAATAAATATCCCTTGCCCAGAATAGACGATCTCTTTCATCAAATGAAAGGGGCAGCAGTGTTTTCTAAGATACATTTAAGGTCAGGATATCATCAGCTAAGATTGAAAGAAGAAGACATACATAAAATAACCTTAAGAACTAGGTATGGTCATTATGAATTTCCAGTTTTTCCTTTTGGACTCACCAATGCCCTAGCTGCATTTATAAACCTAATGAATAGTATTTTCTGAGATTGTTTGGACAAGTTTGTATTGGTTTTCCTTGACCTTCTCATTTACTCCAAAAACAAGGATGAGCATCTTTAGCATCTTTGAGTGGTCCTTCAACGGTTGAGAGAACATAAGCTTTATGGAAAATTATCAAAGTGCACTTTCTTTCAGAAAGAGGTGCAATACTTGGGGCACATAATATCAGCTAAGGGAATAGTAGTGGATCCCGCAAAGATAAAAGCTATAGTGGAATGGCCAGTACTAAAAAATGTACATGAGGTTAGAAGTTTCATGAGATTGGCTAGGTATTACTGGAGGTTTGTTAGAAATTTCTCTAGGATAGCCCACCCCATTACTTCCCTTCAGAGAAAAGGAAAGAGATTTGAATGGGCTGAGAAATGTCAAGAAGCTTTTAACACATTGAAGGGGAAATTAACGATTGCACCAATTTTGGTTGTACCAGACCCTAATGGACATTTTGTAGTTATAACAAATGTGTCTGGTGATGGTTTAGGCAGAGTACTAATGCAAGATGGGAAGGTAGTGGCTTATGAATCTTGGAATTTGAAGCAGTATGAGTAGAATTATGCACCACACCATAGTTTACATATTCGGAATCAGAGAGTACTCAGCAAGCCCAAAAATTTTGACTTGGGAAAAACTCGGCAAATACTCGACAAATTAAAAAACAGCAAAATTTCTCATAAAAACACTTTTTTTTTGCAAAATTCAATTACAAAATGCATCAAATGAGTCTAAAAACCACGAGGGAGTGTTTTATATTAAATTTCATAGTTCAATACATATGGATTACAAAATGGCATCATTATATGAAGCCGCATGGTGAAACTGCTAATAACTAATGAATTTATGATGATTGCATTTGAAAATCATCATCATAAATTTCATATCTAGGCAATTACAATTTCCTCTTCCCCAACCCAGTGAAAAATTGGGAGGTAGAGGGTATGGTCCTTGCACTCGATTCTGGTTCCCTACTTGGCGTAGAAGATTGTGGCAGTGGCTCCACCATGCTGGTAGGTGGTAATGGCTCCTCCTCCACCACATCAATGCCATCCAATCCAATCTCCCCTGCTTCTGCTGCAGGAAAATCCTCCATAGCTTGCCTCTCGAAATCAGAAATCTCATCCTCTGTAGACAAGGAGGCCTCATCATCTTGCACGGTCCGATCATTGTATGGATCAATATCATCCAAATCAATGAGCTCATCTGTCAATTGTTGCACCTTTTTTGTGCGAAGCTGAAGGTTATATTGGACAAAAACAAGATCATTGAGGCGTTGTTGAGTCAACTTATTACGCTTCTTCGTGTGAATGGCATCAAACAAAGTCCAGTTTCTTTCACAGCTAGAAGCACTACAAGGTTGAGACAAAATTCATAGGGCTAGTCTTTGCAAATTTGGGGTTTTTCCACCCCAATCTTCCCACCAAGAACCTGCAAATAAGATATTCAAGGTTTTGTAAATATTAATAAACAATATTATAATTTGTAATAACTAATAAGTAATAATAATTGTAATTCATAACTTGCAAGATAAAGGCTTCACTTTTTCTTACATGGTGTTTGGATCTCTCTTCCTCGTTCACATAATGTGGAAGAAAACAAAGGCCCCCTAGTTGCCTTATATTGTTGCAACTCTATAAGGATGAGGTCTTTCACTTCAAACTGAAGTGTCATCCTCTCAATACATGTGAATAGGCCCTCCATAACCTCCCCATTAGGATCCATGAAGCCATCAGAGAAGTAGAATTTGGGGTTGAGAAAGTACCCCGCTGCAAGAATGGGTTGGTGGAGTTGATTGTTCCACCTTCGATCAATGATATCCCAAATAGGGTTAAATCCATTTACATCCCGCATGTAATAGTGTTGGATGGCCTCTTTGGCCCTATCCACTACCTCATAAAGATATCCCATCACATTTTTCTCGCCATCCACCAAGTGCAAGACCCTCACCAATGGCTCAATCACCTATAAATTACAAAGTAGAACCAAATTTAAATTACACCTTACAATGAAGCAAAATACTTATAGAATTTTAAATTAAGAAAAAAGGATTCAATCTGAAAATTCATTAGAGTTGAATTACCTTGACAATCTCTAATGCTCTAGTTGCAAATTGACTATCAAAGATTATTGCTTGAATCTTTTCTCCATCAGCCTTCTTTGAGTAAGTTGAGTCTACCCATGGTTGACTCACAAACATCTGCTTCAAGGAAGTCAATAAAGTAGTGATACTTTGCAACATAAGAAAATTAGTTGCAAACCTTGTAGCACCCAATCGCACAAGCTCTTTCCCTTTGGTGTGATCTCTCATCAATTGAAGAATCCATGGGTGATTATATATATATTTTGTTATGTCTCTTGCTTGTTCTACAATTGGTTTCACCCAGTCAATTTTGCCTGTCCTCCAAAAGAAGGTCAAGGCAATGAGCTGCACAAGGGGTCCAAAAAAGTGTTGGATGCCTTGTTTGAAGCAATCTACCAGCTGCCACATATGCCGCTGCATTGTTAGTAACAACTTGGACAACATTTTCTATGCCCACCTCTAAAACAACCTGCTCCAACATCAAACTCAAATTTTCTGCATTCTTTATTATGTTGGAAGCATCAATTGACTTTAGAAAAACCAGCACACCATTTGAAGCCACCATAAAATTGATAAGAGTGCAGTTTCTTCCATCTGTCCAACCATATGAAAGAATTGAGCATCCATACTTTTGCCATTGCTTCTTTTGAGCTTCCACAATTCCTTTTGCATCTACAATAGCATCTTCAAGTAACTTGCCACTTATATCTCTTGGACAAGGAGCCTTGTACCCTTTCCTTGCAACTGTCAATGTTGTCACCAAACACTCCCAATATGGACTCCTTGCCACGTTGAAGGGAATGTTATAAAACCAAAAATTAGCACAAGCCTTGTCTGCTTCTTTGTGCACCTCCTTATTCCACCCAGTACCTTCCAATGAAGGTTGTGATCCTTGAACATTTCTAGGGACAAAAAATTGGAATTTGCTCGAAGTGGATGGGGTATGTATATGTGGACCACGACTAGAGCCCACAATGCCTTGCATATTCACCTCATAATTTTCAGTCAAATTAGGAGCAATGGCTGCTTGTATGGCTGCTTGTGTCTTTGCCCTCTCCAATTTTTTTTCATCAAGTGCTGCAAGAAGAGCTTCCATCTCTTGTCTCACCTCTGTAGGGGCTTTTGGACATGCCTTTGCATCACGGCAAGGAATACCAGCAAGATGGTGTTTGAGGCGATTGATGCCTCCACTAATCTTCTTCTTGCACCAAGTACAAATAACACTCCCTGGTACTGGCCCATAATAGCCATGTTTCCAAGTGGGATCACGGCTACCAGGGGCTCTCCTTTCAATGTCCTGGCTTGAGGTAGTTGTGTTCGAACCAGATGCAGAGGCGGATGCCATTGCGATTAAATATTAACCTACAATATCAAAAGTTGAATAATGAATATATTAGAAGATGTAACAAATCCAATACAAAGTGAAAGAAACATCAACAATCAACTAATTGTTTAACTTAACGTTATAATTTCAATCATT
This sequence comes from Sequoia sempervirens, assembly GCA_007258455.2. Lineage (NCBI taxonomy): Eukaryota > Viridiplantae > Streptophyta > Pinopsida > Cupressales > Cupressaceae > Sequoia > Sequoia sempervirens. The sequence goes on from VDFB02068470.1 coordinate 22,693, forward strand.
ATCAAACAGTAAAGTTGTAAACTATCAAAGTGAAAGACTGTAAGACATTTCATTCAGTATGCTGTCTTTCTAATTTCAGTTTTTTCATTCTTATATTTTTAGTTTTTGTTGGATGCACATTGATTTAATTTACTTGTATGCAAATTGGCATTGCAATCCTAACTCCTAATCTTGTTGGTTGTTGCAAATTTGTAGGTGGGACAGTGGGAGCAACAAGTTATCTGTTGTTTCTTGTTTCAGCTTTTACTTTTAAGTGTATTGTGATATCATATTAGCATCAATCATTTTACAAGCTGAAATTTGAGCATGTTTTCAATTTACTCATTAAAGATTAAATCATATATGACACTGTATGAGTTTGAGCATGTTTTCTGTTCAATGCTAAGTGTTTTCTACATCAGATTTATTATTATTTTAATTTTTAAATGTAAAATTTCATATATTATTTTATTATAATACATTAATAATATCATGGCGAAATTGCAAATAATAATATCATTTTTCTACATCTTATTTAATATTTATTATTATTTTAATACTAAAATTCTATATATTATTTTATTATAATATATTAATAATATCTTGGCAAATAATAATAAGAAATGTAAAACAATAGTATTATTTGCCATGATATTATTATAAATTATAATAAAATAATATATGAAATTTTCGTTTTAAAATAATAATAATTAATAAATATTAAATATTATGTAGAAAAGTGAACATTTTAACTTCCATGATATTATTATAAATTTATAATAAAATAATATATGAAAACGAAATTTTAATAATAATAAATATTATTTTGATGTAGAAAAGAAACGAATTAATATTTTTATTATTTTATACAAAGCATATGTATAAAATAATAAAAATATTAAATGCAATGTACATTGAAGTCTATGGCCGAATAAAATTAAATCGCATCAAAGCTCAGGCATTCGAAAAAAATTAAGTCTATGGTGGAATAAAATTATATTGTGTCATTTTCTGAAGCTCGGGCATTTGAAAAAAAATTAAATATAGAGCAAAATAAAATACCCGCATATGAAGCTCAGGCAAATATGGAGCTCACACATTGAACACATAGGTATTTGATCAAACTAACCCGGAAATTGCGCACCACAAGTCCAAATCGCGCAGCCGCCAGTCCAAATCGCAGTCCAAATCGCGCAACCACCACTGTAGATCGCTCGAGGGTGACTATAAATGGTAAAAACGAGGGTTTAATAGCATGAAACTGCGTCCAAAACGTGGTAAAAACGAGTAAAAAATACCCGCGAAAATGAAAACACATGGAAAAATGCGTTACAAACGCGTTAAGGTTTTTGTGCTGGTTATTCTGCAAGAAAACAAGAGATTACACGGCGATTACTCAGGAAAAAACAGGAAAAAAAATCGTCTAGGGTTTCCTGCGAGTAAAAGTGAAAATTACTCGCCCAGCCAAAAAAAAAAGCGATTACTCGTCTGCTCGGAGAGTAATCGCTGAGTATGTAAACAGAGCACCACACAATATGGAGTTAGCAACTATTGTGCATGCTCTGCAAATGTGGTGACACTACTTGTTAGGGAAGACTTTTGAACTCAAATCAAGTCATCAAGGTTTAAAGTATATATTCACTTAGCCTAACTTAAATGCTCGCTAAAGGAGACGGATGGAGTTAATTTCAGACTATGATTTTGAGGTCAGTTACATTAAGGGCAGGGAGAATAGAGTAGCCGACGCAGTGAGCCGACGAAAACATATAACCTCTATGGTGTCCATCAACACAAATTTTAGAGCTCAATGAAATATTCCAAGCCAATTTTTTGTTTTTTCAATTAACAGATTACAAAGTAGTGCACCCGTTAAGGTTAGAGGAGAAAACCAAAACGTGCAAGAAAGCAACTCTAACTAGAATGGCGCCGATGATGGCGAGCATTGGTTAGAGGATCTAAAACAAATTGCTTATGCTGTAACTCTAACCAGTATGGTGCCGAGGATGGCGAGCATTGGTCAGAGGGTCTTCTATTCTAAATGCTGGAAAGGGAACTCGACGTCAAGTATGTGCTACCCAATCCAATGCGGAGTGAGGGGCGACCATATGACGGAGTGAATACAATAATAATACTTGAAAGATAAATGCTGAGAAATGAAATCACTCAACACCCAGAATGTGCTTGCTACCCAGAATGGGAAGTAGCTACCATAGGGCGGAGCTATTACTATTACAATATCTTAATTGAGACTGAGAATTACAACCAGATTTGAACAAGCAAGAATGACTGCCATTACTACTGTCAGTTTTACAAAATGAGACGTATTCGCCTGCCAAAGTCTTGTGGAATTAAAGGATCAGCATTACATCATAGAAAACCACTTCAATCTTGAATGGCAATACCAAACCAAAATGCTTTCAAGGAACAAGATACAGATTTTCTGATTTCTGATTACAATTCTGCTCATTAAATAAATAAACAATAGTCTATTGAATCACTAAATTGCTCATATCCTTCACGTATGACCTCCAAATGACTTGAAATAAAGTGCAAGATGCTCTAAGAGAGATAACGCCTAGGTAAGGACACAAAACCAGACTTTAAATGCAGCTATCAATAAATGCACAAACCCCAAGACAGCTGATATGTACGGCCTAGCTGAGGAAAGGCGATTTCACTTTTAAAAATAATGCAAGCACTAAAAAATCTATAAACTAGAGAATATGTTCGCCCTTGACAAACAAAGAGAATGAGACGATACCCAGAAGAACTATTTTTGTATTTTTCAAGATATGAGTAAAACATGCAATCTGCTGTATTAAATGATGCGAAAATGCTGAAACACTAAAATGCCCAAAACAGATTTAACAATGCAAGAAGCTAAACACAATGCTCAAACTAAATGCACTCACAGTACAATGATTCACCACTAGATGTTGTCTTGCAAACACGAAGTGATGCCCAAGCTAGGAGGCCTTCATTTCTCGAAGCAGTCCCAGAGCCAATCCGGCAGCATAACAGTATAGTCGACAAAAGATCCCCAAATGATGCTCAAGGCCTTCCTTTTATAACTTTCCAGTTGACTTCAATTAACCCTAAAATCACTTTCAAGCCAAAACCCTAATCTCCTCAAGGTGGCGTACTTTCTCCTTCAAAGCTTAAGATTTGATATTTTAATTAAATATCATCCTTTTGATAAATATGCCCTTCAACCCTTGCTTTGACTTTGGCACTAATTAAAATAATCTTTTAATGAGGGCGCCACCCTCAAAGACCACTTTTAAAAAACAATTTTAAGTCATTAAATCTAGGCCCATGGTCAACGTTAAAATATAATATTTAAAACGTGACTTTTAATTAAATGACTTAACTTATCCCTCCGAATGTGCCCTGAAGCCAATACTGAGCAAAACATCTGACCAAACTGCAACAGGAAGTCAACCAAGCTGAACTCAACTGGAAGTTGCCAAAAATAGAATTTACTAAAAATAGTAAATTCCAGAAAGAGCTCTGAATGCCGAGATGAACATACCACTGCGAAGCTCTCTGAAAACCCAGAAAGAATCTGCCATTGAATCCAACATCTCTGAGCAATGACCTCCTCAAAAATAGGAAACCCTAATTTTATCTTCCGACTAGCCTTCGGGTTTCCAGAAAAAGGCCAATGGTCACATGAATGATCAGGTTTGAGAAGGGGACATTACAGTCCACCCTCCCCAAGATTGCTTGTCCTCAAGCAATCGCAAACTAGGATGCTGCAATATCTCGTCACTTTCCCAAGTTGCAACCTCCATAGGTAGGTTCTTCCACTTTACCAAACATTCTCTGATAGTTCTATTCCTCAAAGAACGTTCTCTGACTTCAAGTATCTCCTCTGGAACTAGAACCAACTGTCCCTCTTCATCCAACGGTGGCAACTGTGAAGAAGCAACCACATTGTGTCCAAGTTCCTTCTTGAGGCGAGACACGTGGAAGACGTTATGCACTCTGCTATCTGTAGGTAGCTCTAATTCATAAGCTACTGCCCCAACTTTTCTGATGACCCTAAATGGCCCATAGAAGCGAGGTTTGAGCTTCTCAGCTCCACTCTTCTTGAGAGTAGACTGTCTATAAGGTTGTAAACGAAGATAGACCATATCCCCAACCTCAAACGAACGCTCAACACGCCTCTAATCAGCATACAACTTCTGCTGATTTTGCGCAATCTGCAAATTACCCTTCAAGGATCTCATTATGTCTTGACTATGCTGCAACAAATCCTTGGCTAGGGGTGCTTTGCTGTCACCAAACACCAAATCTGCAAAACTAGGTGCTTCATACCCATAAAGGGCCAAGAAAGGAGACATCTTGATTGACATATGAAAAGTAGAGTTGTAGCAGTACTCGCCTATATGCAGCCACTTAACCCATGCTCTCTGCTGTTCTGAAACATAGTTTCTCAAGTAGCCTTCCAACCACTTGTTCACTACTTCTGTTTTCCCATCAGTTTGGGGGTGATAACTCGTGCTTGGAGTGAGCACAGTCCCACTCATCCTGAAAACTTCCTGCCAAAAGGTACTTAGGAACTTGCTGTCCCTATCACTTACAATATTCTTTGGCAACCCATGCAGCCTAAACACTTATCGAAAGAACAAATCTGCAACTTGGGCTGCAGAAAAAGTGCTGGTAATGGCAAAGAAATGAGCAAATTTGGTTAATCTGTCAACTACCACGTAAATACAATCCTTCCCTTGGGCCTTGGGCAACCCAGTGATGAAATCCATTGAAATGCTTTCCTATTTTTGATTGGGAATTGGAAGTGGTTGCAGCAAACCGGCTGGTAATGTATGCTCATTTTTATTTGCTTGACAAATAGGACACTCCTGAATGTAGCGTTGAACTTCTCTCTTCAAACCTTTCCAAGAAAACCTTTCTCGGATCTGCCTATAGGTCTTGAAAAAACCTTGGTGACCAGCAACTGGAATGTCATGAAAATTCAAAAGAATCTTCTTCTTGAGCTTAGAATCAGCCACCAAAAAGATTCTTCCCTTATAATGGATCAATCCCTCAACCACCTGGTACCTTTCATCATGGATAGTACCTTCCAGAATGCTGGTCGCAAACTGATTTTTTGCATAATCAGCAAGCAACATGTCTCTCCAATCTGCAGTAAGCTCACACAATGAGCTAAGATGAGGCCTTCTGGAGAGAGCATCGGCCACGACATTATTTTTCCCTTTGACATATTCAATGTCAAAGTCGTAAGCTTGAAGCTTACTCACCCATTTCTGTTGCCTCTCATTTAGATCTTTCTGGTGCATGAAATGCTTGAGGCTATTGTGGTCTGTCTTAACCACGAACTTGTTCCCCACCAAGTACTGCCTGAACTTGGCTAATGCATGCATAATGGCAAGCATTTCTTTGTCATAGATTGAATATGTCCTTTCAACACCCCGTAATTTTCTGCTCTCAAACACGATAGGGTGTTTGTCTTGCATCAGGACAGCCCCAACTCCTTCACCTGATGCATCACACTGCAGCTCGAATGGCTTGGAGAAATCCGGAATAGCCAAAACCGGACATGAACTCATGATCCTTTTGAATTTGTCAAAAACAATTTGAGCATTTTCTGACCAAACAAAGGCTTGTAATGAACCGGACCAATTTTTTCAATTTATTTCAATGAACACACTAATGCAAGAAGCACCCATTAGGGTTAGTCCAAAACAAAACCAGCAGTTTGCAAGTAACTCTTTGCCAAGAATGCGCACTCAATCTCAAGATGAGAAAGATGCTGTCATATGGCAAGAGGGTCGTCAGTACAACTAGAGGGAATTACAACGCTGAAAGTAAACTCTACACCAAGAATGTGCTTTCCAACCCAAGGTGGGAATGGAGCTACCATATGGTGGAGTATCTATTGTAAATACAATGCTGAAAGAAAGCTCTACCACTTATTCAGCGGGAGCGAATACAATGTAAGAAGTGCAAAGCTTCAATTCCCTTCTTGGCGGAATACCATCCAAGAACTTTAAGTGTGTAGTTCATTCACCCATCTCTGGCGGTAAACCGTCCAAAGATTATTAGGTTTGCTGCTCTAAAACTAAGTAATTGCAGAATATAAAAATGACTGAAATAGTACTACTATTAACAGCCTTACAATGCACAATCTGCAGATTACAAAGTGTTACAAACTATTAAACCAAAGCAACAACTGATAGAATGTTGTTCCGACTTATTTGACTTCACAATATTGATAAAACAATGCTTGAACTGAACTTCTGGAAGTCTGATATAAAATCAGCAATTCTGGAAACACCAACCAGCAACACAGTAACCCACTAAAAAGCTCATAACTCACTCAAAACCCAACCAAATCACTTAAAACTAGATGCAAACGAGAGCTAGAATGCTGACAATGAAAACCTAACTGAGAAACTACTGACAAACTGTGATATTATTTTTTGGCACACTTCCCAAGACAGCCCAGAATGGTACGGCCAAGGAGAAGGGCGATTTTGAGAAGATAAAATCATACACTCAATAATAAAATCTGAAACTCACCAAAGAGGGGCGCCCTAGGATGAGGAAGCCATATGTAAAGTACCCAGAACCAACAAAAATTCATGCAAAGACTTATGAGCAGATTTCTACTTCAGCCAAACCCTAACCAGCAAATGCAAAACTGACAAAATCTTTGAAATCTTCAACCTTGATGATCTGTCTGCTTGTCTGGATGAAAAGCAGTCTCTGAAGCCTTAGCTAGGTGCTATCTTTCAAGCACGAAACCAAGAGAAATGGCTAGGAGGTATGCATCCCTCGAAGTAACTCTGAAAGTATTTCAGCAGCATAACAATAAGGTAGACAAAAGATAACAAAATGAAGAGCAACTGCCTCCTTATATAGACCCTTTGAGAGAATCTCAAGAAACCTCTAGAAGGTGCGCCCCACTTCAAGACCTTTTTAGGTTTTTGACTTTGACTTGGCTGCTTCCTCAAAAGGGCGTACCTTTTCTTTAGTGATAAAATCACTTTAAAATAAAACATATTCTTCTCCAAAGGTTGGCGTCCAATTTCTCTTAAGCAATTATTCACTTTAGAAATATTAAAATATTTCCCCATGAGATGACCACCCTCAAAGTCCCCCTTTTTAAAATAACTTAAAGTTATACAGCTAGGCCAAGGGGTTATAACGTTATAATATAACATTATTTTAATTAAAATACTTATCTCTCCAGAAAATGCATCAAAAGGCCAAAACAATATTACCAACTGAATTGCCAGAAGAGGAAAGCCTGCTGAGCTAATGCTGACTGGACCACTGCTAAAAATAGAATTTACTAAAAATAGTAAATTCAAGAAGTTGCTCAGAATGCAATGCATGCGACACCATTGCAAAGCTTTCTGAAAACCCAGAAAGAGTCCGCAATCCAAAATCCCAAACTTCAAGATGTAGTCGTCATAACTTACTAAAAATAGTAAGTTCGGAAAGGTTGCCCAAAGTAGTTGCAAGTCATACCTCTGCGAAGCTCTCTGAAAACCCAGAAGGAAACCAGAATCCAAACATCCAAACTCCAACAAGCAGAACCCTGAATCTTCAAGAGAACCCATCAAACAGCCGGAAACCCCAATTCTGCCACTAACTTGCTGATAGCACACTGGGAATAGGCTACCAATCACTGAAAAGTGAAGTGCTAAAAACGGGGACATTACAGTCCGCCCTTCCCAAAATTGCTTGTCCTCAAGCAATACCACCATAACTCCAGAAAAGTTAAAACTAATCCATACCAAAACAAGTATGATCCCAGGTTCCCAAACCCATCTCAGGAAGGACCCACCATGCCGATGCTGCACCACTCTGATCACATCAGTGAAAACATCATGCCAATGTTGCACTACCCTTCCATGTAACTCCAAAGTGTTACCATCCATGTTACCCAAGCTGAAAGATCTTAAAGGACTGAGATCAATATCATGCAACATCTCAAGTCCACGATGCCCCGAATCAACAGTATCAGCCTCACCACTGTCAATCATAATTCTAGGCAAGAAGAAAGATAGGATACTCAACTCAAAATCAACCTCCTCAACATACCTCCACATGGTAAATAACGAAGTCGTGACTGCAAGTGTGACATTTTCCAATCTTCTTGCAAGGAGGAAAGCAATCCTTTGCAAGAGCTCAACAAATTCATACTCATGTCTCCACATGGAGCTACTATGTCTCATCTGAATTATATTGCTACCACCATGAAGACTACAAAAAACTCTCATAGTTCCAACCTCATGAATCTCAGAATGATGAATCAAAACATGTGGTAGTTCGCTGTCCTGAGCCAACAATGAGAAAGAACTATCAAGGTTAACATCACAAGTCTCCATAAGATGAACCCCGAGAATAGAATTGGTGTGAAGGAACAAATAGTCTTTGTTGTTCAAGGCTAAATTCAGCGAAGAGCAATCTGATTTTAGTACTTCACACAAGAAAAAACAGTAGCACCAAAGAAATTCCCAAGTGTGAGTGTATGAGATGAGCATAGAGTTGCAAGTTAATCCCTCAAAAATGGCCAGAGAACATACTAGAACAATCTCCAATTGAAAACTACCACCACGTTGGCAAGTAGTGATGGACAATCTCTTCCAAACGAGAGTAACTCCACAAGTAAAGAGGCTGGTCTGCCTCCAATCAGCAAGCTCATGTCCCAAAATCTGCCCTTGTCTTGTCCGAGGACCAACGCTAAGAGCAACCAATTGTTCATCTTTCCAACCCATACTCAAAATTTCTCTCCAATCCATTTGTTGATGAACAAATGGGGCCATCAAGTGGTTGGTGAAGAGAAGGACAACACCCAAAGGTCTGAAAATTTGATCACTAACCCACAAAAAAGTCCTCTTTCCACAAGCCATAAACTCCATCAACCCAAGTTGAGAATCCCAAGCATGGATACCCAACCGAAAGTGATTTTCAACACACTGAAAATAGAATTCAACACAACCCCAAGTGCTGGTCAAAACCAAGTGCATACTCCTAAAATAGGCATTCCCTCTGATTAACCTCTGAAACCAATCCATGAAAGCTTCAACACCACTGGAGCATGAAACATAAGATGACTTCAAATTCAACTCCCAAAATAGACTAGCATCACTCAACCCAAGGAATGGATTGACAAGAGTGCAAACACCATGTTCTAGTTCATCTTCCATCACAAAAAGAGGATTATCATAAGTTTCCTCAACACCCACTTCAAAGAGAGGATTGTTAAAAACTTGAAAATCATTCCTTATATCTTGCTGCTCCAAATCAGCACATGCAACTTTTGATTTTCTTGAGACACTTTCAAGATCAAACTCCTCTTGAAGACTATCAAGCTCTCCAATCACTTGCTTGATTTCTTCAGCTCTTTGTGCACCCTCTTGCTCCTTGAAAAGTTTGAAGTCAACAAATTGGTCTTCAACCTCCATTAGAGCCAACTGAGTTTCTTTCAACATCTCCTTTGTTGATTCAAGCTCAAGAGTAAGCTCATCAACCTTTCTCTTCTTTTCTTGGAAGGTACCAACGGTCTTCGCAATTTCGAAGGCATAATCTCGAAGGCATTGTAAGGCTGTTAATAGTAGTACTATTTCAGTCATTTTTATATTCTGCAATTACTTAGTTTTAGAGCAGCAAACCTAATAATCTTTGGACGGTTTACCGCCAGAGATGGGTGAATGAACTACACAGTTAAAGTTCTTGGATGGTATTCCGCCAAGAAGGGAATTGAAGCTTTGCACTTCTTACATTGTATTTGCTCCCGCTGAATAAGTGGTAGAGCTTTCTTTCAGCATTGTATTTACAATAGATACTCCACCTAATAGAATGTTGTTCCGACTTATTTGACTTCACAATATTGATAAAACAATGCTTGAACTGAACTTTTGGAAGTCTGATATAAAATCAGCAATTCTGGAAACACCAACCAGCAACACAGTAACCCACTAAAAAGCTCATAACTCACTCAAAACCCAACCAAATCACTTAAAACTAGATGCAAACGAGAGCTAGAATGCTGACCATGAAAACCTAACTGAGAAACTACTGACAAACTGTGATATTATTTTTTGGCACACTTCCCAAGACAGCCCAGAATGGTACGACCAAGGAGAAGGGCGATTTTGAGAAGATAAAATCATACACTCAATAATAAAATCTGAAACTCAGCAAAGAGGGGCGCCCTAGGATGAGGAAGCCATATGTAAAGTGCCCAGAACCAACAAAAATTCATGCAAAGACTTATGAGCAGATTTCTACTTCAGCCAAACCCTAACCAGCAAAAATGCAAAACTGACAAAATCTTTGAAATCTTCAACCTTGATGATCTGTCTGCTTGTCTGGATGAAAAGCAGTCTCTGAAGCCTTAGCTAGGTGCTATCTTTCAAGCACGAAACCAAGAGAAATGGCTAGGAGGTATGCATCCCTCGAAGTAACTCTGAAAGTATTTCAGCAGCATAACAATAAGGTAGACAAAAGATAACAAAATGAAGAGCAACTGCCTCCTTATATAGACCCTTTGAGAGAATCTCAAGAAACCTCTAGAAGGTGCGCCCCACTTCAAGACCTTTTTAGGTTTTTGACTTTGACTTGGCTGCTTCCTCAAAAGGGCGTACCTTTTCTTTAGTGATAAAATCACTTTAAAATAAAACATATTCTTCTCCAAAGGTTGGCGTCCAATTTCTCTTAAGCAATTATTCACTTTAGAAATATTAAAATATTTCCCCATGAGATGACCACCCTCAAAGTCCCCCTTTTTAAAATAACTTAAAGTTATACAGCTAGGCCAAGGGGTTATAACGTTATAATATAACATTATTTTAATTAAAATACTTATCTCTCCAGAAAATGCATCAAAAGGCCAAAACAATATTACCAACTGAATTGCCAGAAGAGGAAAGCCTGCTGAGCTAATGCTGACTGGACCACTGCTAAAAATAGAATTTACTAAAAATAGTAAATTCAAGAAGTTGCTCAGAATGCAATGCATGCGACACCATTGCGAAGCTTTCTGAAAACCCAGAAAGAGTCCGCAATCCAAAATCCCAAACTTCAAGATGTCGTCATAACTTACTAAAAATAGTAAGTTTGGAAAGGTTGCCCGAAGTAGTTGCAAGTCATACCTCTGCGAAGCTCTCTGAAAACCCAGAAGGAAACCAGAATCCAAACATCCAAACTCCAACAAGCAGAACCCTGAATCTTCAAGAGAACCCATCAAACAGCCGGAAACCCCAATTCTGCCACTGACTTGCTGATAGCACACTGGGAATAGGCTACCAATCACTGAAAAGTGAAGTGCTAAAAACTGGGACATTACAAGGCTCCCTTTTTGGTGAGATCAGTAAGGGGAGCAGCATTCTGTGAATACCCCTTAACGAACCTCCGATAGAAACCACAAAGACCCAGAAAACCTTTCAACTGAGTCAAATTTTCAGGTGGTGGCCAATCAACCACTGCTTTGATCTTTTCCGGATCCACCTTCACTCCCTCAGCACTGATGATGTGGCCAAGGTACAATAACTCCTCCATTCCAAATTCACATTTGGAAGCTTTTGCGAACAGACTCTCAGACTCCAGAATACTAAGCACTTCCTCCAAGTGCTTGAGATGATCTCCCCAAGTCTTGCTGTAAATCAGAATATCATCAAAAAAGATCAACACAAACCGCCTTAACTGATTCTGAAACACACGGTTCATGCAAGACTGAAAGGTGGCCGGTGCGTTAGTCAACCCAAAAGGCATGACTAAGAATTCGAAATGGCCATAGTGACATCTGAACGCTGTCTTCTCCACGTCAGATCCCCTCATCCGAATCTGATGGTAACCCGATCTCAAGTCGATCTTCGAGAAGAACTTGGCCCCATGTAGCTCATCAATGAGCTCATCTATCCTGGGAATGGGGTATCTATTTTTGATGGTGCTTTGGTTCAAAGCACGATAGTCCACGCACATGCACATGGTACCATCCTTCTTCTTCACAAGAACCACTGCAGATGCAAAAGGGCTCTTGCTTGGGCGTATGAAACCCATCTCCAAAAGTTCCCGAATATTCTTCTCGATCTCATCCTTTTGCCTCTTCGGATACCGATATGGAGTTGTGATCACCGGTTTAGCTCCTTCCTTGAGCTCGATGATGTGTTCTGAACCCCGTTCAGGTGGTGGTCCAGGAGGCAAATCTGCAAAGACTTTGCTCTTCTTCGTGAGTAGTGACTGGATATCAGGAGGTTGGTCACGTTTAGTCTCAACAGGACTAGCAGGAAGTATCATGCATTCGGCAACCCACTCAGCTTGATCGTGACGGATCAGCTTTGCCATTCTTTTGAATGACACTACTCGAGGACCCCCATTGGACATGCCTCTCAAAACTATCTTCTTCCCATCCGATTGGAACTTCAACTCCATAGTTTGCAGATTCAAAGAGATCTCTCCAAGAGATCGCAGCCATTGGATACCTAGAACGGCATCAGTATCCCCAATGTGAACTACATAGAAGTCATCCTTGACTTCGTAGTTGCCCAACTGCATGGTCATGTTCGATATTTTCTTGGTGCAAGAAATATGGAAACCATCGGCAACCATGACCTTGAATCCTTCAAACTCCTCTGTTTGCAGCCCCTTCTTGGCTACCACAACTTCATCAATGAAGTTATGAGTTGCTCCAGTATCGATCAAAGCAACGATTCGCTGCCCTTTGATCATCCCACGAACCTTGAATGATTCGTTTCTTTGAAAACTAGAAAGTTGAGCTAAAACTCCACCACTTCCCTTCTCATCTCCGGACTCTTCTGGAGCTCTATCTTCTTCATTTTCTTCAAAATCAGATTGCTGGTCGGAAAAATCAGAACTACTTTCCCCAGCAGAATAGTACTCAATCTGATTGAACTTAACCCCTTTAGGACAAACATGGTCTTGAGACCATTTTTCCTGACACCGAAAACACAACCCTTTTCTTCTGAGTTCATTCAGGGTTTCTTGATCCAACCTGGTGACATGGGGATTGTGATTCTTGAACTCCTTGTGTTGAGGTCTCAAAGGCGGTCTATGCTGAGGTCTCTTCCCTTTATCCCTTTTTTGAAAGGGGGAGTTTGACTGAAATTTCGCCTTAGGAGCAGCCCACTCCATGTTTCTCGCCTTTTTCATGGCCTCTTGCAGGGTTGGTGGATCAAAGGCTTTAATCCAACCTTTGAGTGGTTCTGTCAAACCCTCACTGAAAAGAATCACCAACCTTCGCTCCGTGATTCTAGTCACCATGACTGAAAGTCTTTGAAACTCCGCAATGTAGGCATCCACTGTGCCATACTGTCTCAATTGAGCAAGCTCTCTGAAATGGATCTCAGGATCTTTTTTCTCAAACCTTTCGATGAGCCTAGTGGTGAACTCATCATAAGTTGTGATAGACCGATGACCCAGAGTAACGAGGCCATGGTACCACCACTCGTGCGCCACCCCATCAAGGTGTAGCGTAGCGAACTTGATCGCTTCTTCTTCCGCCATTGGTCTGAGAGCTAGATAGTTATCTAGCTTTTGAATCCAAGCTCGGGCTGAACTTGTGTCACTTCCGTCAAAGTGTGGAAGCATCACCTTGTTGACTGCTTGGTACAAATCTCCTTGATTTGATGGTCTTCTTTGATCAAAGTGCCTCCCTTGTCCTTTGTTCTTCCTTTTGTGATCCATGAAATCGTTATAGGACATGTCCATCCTGATGTCGGCAGGTAGAGAATCATACTCTGCACGACCCAGTCTCAGCTGCTCCACGAATGAAGCATTCTCTTCAGGATCTGGCTGAGTGTCTACAGGTGCCAAAAAGGTAGGTTTGAATGGCCTGGAAGAAATGTAGGTGTTGTTTGACACTGTCCGAGCTGCATGCTCATCATGCTGGTTGGAAGCACTATGCTCCCCTCTGTGGCCTGAGTTGTTCTGTGGGGTGGTATTCTGACCCACTTTCCCCATCATGAAAGATACCATGTCCATCAAGGCATCCATCTTTTTTTCAAATCTCTTCCCGGGACTCATGGATCTTTCTCTTCCTTTCCCACTATCATCTCTGTTGTTGGTAGTCCTCTCATTACCCCCAACTGACCTCTCACCTTCTGCCATGTCTGTTTCCTGAGACGACTCCCAATGAGCCCTCAAGATTTCTGAAGCTGTCTGACCTTCTGGAGGCTGATAAAGCTGGAACTGTTTTCCAACCTTCTTGTCTTCTCTTGCAAAGTACCTATTTTCTCTGTCACTCATAGACGGATTGTTCACAGGATGGCAAGATCTTGGCTCTGATAACACTGAAATATTCCAAGCCAATTTTTTGTTTTTTCAATTAACAGATTACAAAGCAGTGCACCCGTTAAGGTTAGAGGAGAAAACCAAAACGTGCAAGAAAGCAACTCTAACCAGAATGGCGCCGATGATGGCGAGCATTGGTCAGAGGATCTAAAACAAACTGCTTATGCTGTAACTCTAACCAGTATGGCACCGAGGATGGCGAGCATTGGTTAGAGGGTTTTCTATTCTAAATGCTGGAAAGGGAACTCGACGTCAAGTATGTGCTACCCAATCCAATGCGGAGTGAGGGGCGACCATATGACGGAGTGAATACAATAATAATACTTGAAAGATAAATGCTGAGAAATGAAATCACTCAACACCCAGAATGTGCTTGCTACCTAGAATGGGAAGTAACTACCATAGGGCGGAGCTATAACTATTACAATATCTTAATTGAGACTGAGAATTACAACCAGATTTGAACAAGCAAGAATGACTGCCAGTACTACTGTTAGTTTTACAAAATGAGACGTATTCGCCTGCCAAAGTCTTGTGGAATTAAAGGATCAGCATTACATCATAGAAAACCACTTCAATCTTGAATGGCAATACCAAACCAAAATGCTTTCAAGGAACAAGATACAGATTTTCTGATTTCTGATTACAATTCTGCTCATTAAATAAATAAACAATAGTCTATTGAATCACTAAATTGCTCATATCCTTCACGTATGACCTCCAAATGACTTGAAATAAAGTGCAAGATGCTCTAAGAGAGATAACGCCTAGGTAAGGACACAAAACCAGACTTTAAATGCAGCTATCAATAAATGCACAAACCCCAAGACAGCTGATATGTACGGCCTAGCTGAGGAAAGGCGATTTCACTTTTAAAAATAATGCAAGCACTAAAAAATCTATAAACTAGAGAATATGTTCGCCCTTGACAAACAAAGAGAATGAGACGATACCCAGAAGAACTATTTTTGTATTTTTCAAGATATGAGTAAAACATGCAATCTGCTGTATTAAATGATGCGAAAATGCTGAAACACTAAAATGCCCAAAACAGATTTAACAATGCAAGAAGCTAAACACAATGCTCAAACTAAATGCACTCACAGTACAATGATTCACCACTAGATGTTGTCTTGCAAACACGAAGTGATGCCCAAGCTAGGAGGCCTTCATTTCTCGAAGCAGTCCCAGAGCCAATCCGGCAGCATAACAGTATAGTCGACAAAAGATCCCCAAATGATGCTCAAGGCCTTCCTTTTATAACTTTCCAGTTGACTTCAATTAACCCTAAAATCACTTTCAAGCCAAAACCCTAATCTCCTCAAGGTGGCGTACTTTCTCCTTCAAAGCTTAAGATTTGATATTTTAATTAAATATCATCCTTTTGATAAATACGCCCTTCAACCCTTGCTTTGACTTTGGCACTAATTAAAATAATCTTTTAATGAGGGCGCCACCCTCAAAGACCACTTTTAAAAATCAATATTAAGTCATTAAATCTAGGCCCATGGTCAACGTTAAAATATAATATTTAAAACGTGACTTTTAATTAAATGACTTAACTTATCCCTCCGAATGTGCCCTGAAGCCAATACTGAGCAAAACATCTGACCAAACTGCAACAGGAAGTCAACCAAGCTGAACTCAACTGGAAGCTGCCAAAAATAGAATTTACTAACAATAGTAAATTCCAGAAAGAGCTCTGAATGCCGAGATGAACATACCACTGCGAAGCTCTCTGAAAACCCAGAAAGAATCCGCCATTGAATCCAACATCTATGAGCAATGACCTCCTCAAAAATAGGAAACCCTAATTTTATCTTCCGACTAGCCTTCGGGTTTCCAGAAAAAGGCCCCAACGGTCACATGAATGATCAAGTTTGAGAAGGGGACATTACACTCAAGTATTATAGAAATTGAATGAAGATGAATTCTACTTGCAAGTTCGTGAAGCTCTTCAAGAAAACACTCAAGAACCTAAATATGAGGGTTTTCATATTGAAGTGGATGGACTTTTGAGATACAAGGGCATGATGTATATACCAAATTCATTAGAACTAAGGAAAATGGTATGGAAAGTACACACAACACCTTACTCAGGTCATCCAGGGTAACCAAAATGTTGGCCGATGTCAGACCTCTATATTTCTGGAAAGGAATGAAAAAGGATGCAGCCAGATTTGTTGCAGGATGTTTTGAATATCAGAAGGTTAAGGTGGAGCATCAACACCCGACAGGATTGCTACAATCCCACAGTGTACCGGACTGGAAATGGCAAATCATCAGTATGGATTTTGTACAGGGTTTACCTATGACGAGGAGCAAGCATAATGCTATATTGGTAGTAGTGGATAGACTCACTAACGTAGCACATTTCATACCCAGGAATTTGACAGATGGGGCGTTTGTGATTGCTCGAAAGTTTGTGCAAGAAATTTTCTGTTTTCATGAAGTATTAGAAAATATTATTTTCGATCGAGATGCTAGGATGACATCCAGGTTTTGGCAAACTATATTTTTCTGCTTTGGGAACTCAGCTAAATATTAGTACAACCTATCATCCTGAAATAGATGGACAAACGGAAATAGTAAACCAGATTTTGGAAGACCTACTAAGAATGTACTACATGGACCAACAGTATAAATGGGAAGAATATTTACTATTGGTAGAATTTGCTTATAACAATTCATATCAATCAGCTATCAAGATGGCACCCTTTGAAGCACTGTATGATAGGAAGTGCAAAACCCTATCAGTTGGAACAAAATGGAGGACATGATCATTCTAGGACCCGAAATGCTTCAAGAAATGGAAGAATAGGTTAAGCTCATCAGATAGAGATTGAAGGAAGCTAATGATCGGCAAAGAGCTATGTTGATGCAAAACGAACCCCTAGGCAGTTTGTAGTTGGAGAGAAAGTTCTCTTGTGGGTGAAACCTCAAAAGAGCTCCATCAAATTTGGAAAAACCTCTAAACTAGACCCAAGATATGTGGGAGCTTTTGAAGTCCTGGAAGTTATCAATCTAGTAGCATACATAATTGCCCTACCTTCAGCTCTCGCCAAATTGCACAATGTATTTCATGTCTCCTATCTTAAGAAGTATTATGTAGACTTTGACCATATGATTGACTGAAATTCCTTGAAGGTGTGGGATCTTGGGGTGATCACAATAGAGCCACTTAGAGTGCTCGAGGTACATAAGCTACACTTACGTAACTGTGAGGTGGTGCAATGCAAGGTCTAGTGGGACCAATACTCAGAGGAAAATGCCACATGGGAGGATTATGATGAAATCCTTCAGAAGTTTCCTTATTTGTTTGTGAACAATTAAGAACTTTATATATATTTATGATTTAGATCTGAATCTGTAAATAAACAATCATCAGGGACGATGATTCTTAAGGGGAGAAGTATGTTACATCTCTTTTATCTTGAATAGGATTATGACAATTAAATTATGGTTGTGATGTTAGTTGTGATAAACTACTTTTCATGAGAATGTGAAATTGGGAAAAGGAATTTTTAATTTATATGTTGTAACTGCAAGTATGAATGAATTTCTTATATATGTGAAAAATGAATGTGTTAATGAGTTTATATTTAAAATATATATATATATATATATATATATATATATGTGACCAGAACGGTCTAACCCTATTTCTTTGTCAAGTGGTTGCAAGATTGCCAACACCCAAGGGAGAGGGGAATATCATCAAGGAGAGGTTTCAGTTAATAAAGGATCAAAATATCACCATGCCTTGAGTCGGTGTAAGATAGCTATATAAAAGTCGTAACCAATTCTTTCACATCATGCTCAGTTGTTTCCAGTTCTTGAATCGGGTTTGACCCCTAAGCCTTTCATGTCTTTTAGAAGAAATTAAATATGGAAATGTTAAGCTAAAGAACTCTTCTTCATTGATTAAACTGTTATAATATGTAATGTCCCCTTCTCAAGCATGATCTTTCCAGTTGACCATTGGCCTATTCCGGAGACCTGTAGGCTACTCGGAAGGTGAATTTAGGGTTTCTTGTTTTGAAGGATGCTCTTGCTCAAGGTTGGCTGACTTAATGGCGGATTCTTTCTGGGTTTTCAGAGAGCTTCGCAGTGGTATGTTTTTCTTGGCATTCCGAGCATCTTCAGGAATTTACTATTTTTAGTAAATTCTATTTCTGGCAGTGTTCCCATTGGTTTCGGCATGGTTGGCTTTCTACTTCAGACTGATCAGTTGGCTTGCTCACTTTTGGCCTTGGGGCACACTTGGAGAGATAAGTTCGAATTATTTAATTAAGTCATGTTTTAATGTTATATTTTAACATTGACCCCCTTGGCCTAGCTACTTCACTTTAAGTTGTTTTAAAAGATGTCTTTATGAGTGGGCGCCTCATTGAAAGAAATTAATTATATTTCTTATACAGAAAAGTTTAATCCAAGCTCAAATTGGACGCCAACTTCAAGGAGGAGATAAAGTACTATTAAAAAGTCAAAGTTTTGCTTGGAAAATTGGGACGCCATCTATTGGAGGATTAGGGTTTGGTTCAAAAAGGAAGATTAGGGTTTCGAGAAGGGTCATCTGGAAATTATAAAAGGAAGCCATTGGTTCTCATTTGGATCATCTTTTGTCTACAGGAATGTTATGCTGCCGGATTGGCTGTGGGATTGTTTTGAGGAATGTAAGCCTCCTAGCTTGGCATTGCTTCTCACTTGAAAGATAGCGACTAGTGGTGAGATAGTATAGTCTGAGTGATTTGTATCAAGATTTCTGCATTATTGTCATTGTGTGGCTTTGTAGTTCAGATTTGTGCATTTTAGTGAGATTCTAGAATTGCATTTTCCTCATAGCAGATTGTTGTTTTTAATTACAAGTCAAAAAATACAAAAAGAGTTGTTCTAGGTATTGTCTCATTGTGTTTCCCTGTTGGAGGCGACCCTTCATGAATATTTGCAGATTTTAATATGAAGTTTATGATTTTATAAAGAAAATTCGTCATTCCTTGAAGGCCGCACTTTCTGGAGTGCCTTGGGATTCGTGCCAGTAATTAATAGCCACTTTTAGCTGCCATTTCTTATAACTAAACTAGGCGCCATCATTTTGTAGGTCTATTGCATCAAACTTGAAGTCTTTTGGGTTTGTTTAGGGTGTTATACGAGCAATTTAGTGGGTTACAGGCATGCTGGTTTTACATTTAAAAGTGCAGATCTGTATAGATCAGAATCTTAAATCTGGTTCTTGAGTGAAGAAATCAGCCTTGGTATTTCCATTAAGCAAGGAGAATCCTCTTATTAGATGCTCGTTGAATTGTTCTAACTCTATGCTCTTGGTAGGCGAATTCTTCTCACATTGTAAGCTGAACAGTAGTACTGTCAGCATCTTTCTCTAATTCTTTCTTATCAAGTTGTGTAATGATCACTTTACTTTCTGAAGTTGCATTGTATTTCTCTGTATCTCCGTCATATGGTAGCTCCCATTCCGTCTCGGTTTGGAAAGCACATTCTTGATGTCGAGTACTTCAGCATTCTTGCTTATTTCCCTTAATTGCATTGTAATTCCTTTATCTCCGCCATATAATCGCCTCATTTCCATACTGGATTGGGTAGCACATACTTGGTGTTGAGTGTGCTTTCAGCACTTGTAGTGGTAGAAGATCCTTTGACCATATGATCGTCCTTCGCGGACACATTCTTGGTTAGAGTTACCTTCAGTTGCATTTTGTTTAAGACACTGACGATCCTCTTGCCATATGACAGCCTCTCTCTTGTTGAGATTGAGTGCGCATTCTTGGCAATGAGTTATTTGTAATCTGCTGGTTTGAATTATCTAACCCTAATGGGTGCTCTCTGCATTGTTGTGTACTTGGTAAAAATTGAAAAAATTGGCTCGGTATATTTCAGTGGTATCAAAGCTAAGTATCTTGCCATCCTGTGAAACAAACCGTCTATGAGTGACAGGGAAAAGAGATACGTTGCACGGGAAGACAAGAAGGCTGCAAATCAGTTTCAGCTCTATCAGGTTCCTGAAGGTCAGACAACTTCAGAGGTTTTGAGGGCTCATTGGGAGTCTTCTTAGGAAACAGATATGGCAGAAGGTGAGAGGTCAGTCGGGGGTAACGAGAGGTTTACCAGCAATAGAGATGATAGTGGAAAGGGAAGAGAAAGATCGATAAGTCCAGGGAAGAGATTTGAAAGGAAGATGGATGCCTTAATGGATATGGTATCCCTCATGATGGGGAAAGTGGGCCAGAACACAACTCCACAGAACAACCCAGGATATAGAGGAGAGCGCAGTGCCTCTAACCAACATGATGGACTTGCTGCTCAGCCTGTTTCAAACAACACATACATTTCTTCCAGGCCATTCAAACCCACCTTCTTGGCACCAGTAAACACTCAACCTGATCCTGAAGAAAATGCTTCATTCGTGGAGCAGTTGAGACTTGGTTGTGTGGAGTATGAATCTCTCCTTGATGAAATCAAGATGGATATGTCATATAATGATTTTATGGATCATAAAAGAAAGAATAGAGGACAAGGGAGACATTATGAGCAAAGAAGAACAACAGTTCAAGGGGACTTGTATCAAGCTGTCAACAAGGTCATGCTTCCATATTTTGATGGGAGTGACAACAGCTCAGCTAGAGCTTGGCTACAGAAATTAGATAATTATCTAGCTCTTAGACCCATGGCGAAAGAGGAGGCGATTAAGTTCGCTACGCTGCACCTAGATGGGGTGGCACATGAATGGTGGTACCATGACCTAGTCACTTTGGGTCATCGGTCTATCACCACCTATGATGAGTTCACCACTAGACTCATAGAAAGATTCGAGAAGAAAGATCCTGAAGTGCATTTCAGGGAGTTGGCATAGTTGAGGTAGTATGGCACAGTTGATGCCTACATAGCTGAGTTTCAGAGACTCTCAGTAATGGTCACTGAAATCACGGAGAGGCGGTTGGTGATCCTTTTCAGTGAAGGATTGATGGAAGCACTCAAGGGTTGGATTAAAGCTTTTGATCCACCCTCCCTACAGGAGGCAATGAAGAAAGCAAGAAACATGGAGTGGGCTGCTCCTAAGGCAAGTTTCAATCCAAGCCACCCTTTCACAAAGGGGATAAAGGAAAAAGGCCTCATCAGAGACCTCATTTAAGACCTCAGCATAAGGAGTTCAAATAGCATAATCCTCATGTCACAAGACTAGATCCAGAGACATTGAACGAACTCCGAAGAAAGGGGCTATGTTTCCGGTGTAGAGAAAAATGGTCTCAAGATCCTGTTTGCCCAAAGGGAGTCAAATTTCATCAGATTGAGTACTATTCAGCTGGTGAAAGTAATTCTGATTTTTCAGACCAGTAGTCTGATTTTGATGATAGTGAAGTGGAAAGAGCTCCAGTAGAGTCCGAAGATGAAAAAGAAAGTGGAGGTATTTTGGCTCAACTTTCGAGCTTTCAAAGGAACGAATCCTTCAAAGTTCGAGGGATGATTAAGGGGCAGTGAATAGTTGTCTTGATTGACACTGGGGCAACACATAACTTCATTGATGAAGTTGTGGTGGCAAAGAAGGGGCTGCAAACAGAAGAGTTTGAAGGCTTCAAGGTCATGGTTGCTGATGGTTTCCACATCTCATGCACCAAGAAGATCTCAAACATGACTATGCAATTGGGAAACTATGAAGTCAAGGACGACTTCTATGTAGTCAACATTGGAGATACGAATGTCGTTCTAGGCATTCAATGGCTGCGTTCACTTGGAGAGATCTCCTTAAATCTGCAAACTATGGAGCTCAATTTTCAGTTCGATGGGAAGAGGGTAGTACTAAGAGGAATGTCCAATGGAGGTCCTTGGGTTGTGTCATTCAAGAGAATGGCAAGGCTGATTCGTCATGATCAAGCTGAGTGGGCTGCAGAATGTATGATTCTTCCTGCTAGTCCGGTTGAAACTAAGATTGACTATCCTCCTGATATTCAGTTCGTACTCACAAAGAAGAGCAAGGTATTTGCTGATTTACCTTCTGGACCACCACCTGAACGGGGTTCGGAGCATATCATAGAGCTCAAGGAAGGGGCTAAGCCAGTTATTACAACTCCCTATCGGTAGCCTAAGAAGCAGAAAGATGAGATTGAGAAGAACATTAAGGAACTCTTGGAGATGGGCTTCATTTGTCCAAGCAAGAGTCCTTTCGCTTCAACGGTTGTTCTTGTAAAGAAGAAGGATGGTACCATCCGCATGTGTGTGGATTATCGTGCTTTGAATCAAAGCACCATCAAAAACCGATACCCCATTCCGAGGATAGATGAGCTCATTGATGAGCTGCATGGAGCCAAGTTCTTTTCAAAGATCGATTTGAGATCGGGCTACTACCAGATTCGGATGAGAGGATCTGATGTTGAGAAGATAGCTTTTCGTTGTCACTATGGCCACTTCGAGTTCTTAGTCATGCCATTTGGGTTGACTAATGCTCCTGCTACTTTCCAGTCTTGTATGAATAGAGTTTTTCAGAAACAGCTGAGGAAGTTTGTATTGATATTTTTTGATGACATCCTGATTTTCAGCAAGACATGGGATGAACATCTCAAGGATTTGGAGGAAGTGCTTAGCATCCTAGAATCTGAGAGCTTGTTCGCCAAAACATCCAAATGTGAATTTGGAATGGAAGAGTTACTGTACCTTGGTCACATAATCAATGCTGAGGGAGTGAAGGTTGATTATGAAAAGATCAAGCAGTTGTTGATTGGCCACCTCTTGAGAACTTGACTCAATTGAAAGGATTCTTTGGTCTTTGTGGATTTTATAGAAGATTTGTGAAAGGCTACTCACAGAATGCTGCTCCTCTTACTGATCTCACGAAGAAAGGAGCCTTTTGTTGGTCAGAAAAGGCTCAAACCACTTTTGATAAGTTTAAGAGGATCATGAGCTCTTGTCCGGTTCTGGCTATTCCAGATTTTTCCAAGCCTTTCGAGCTACAATGTGATGCATCCGGTGAAGGAGTTGGGGCTGTGTTGATGCAAGAAAAACACCCCATTGTGTTTGAGAGCATAAAACTAAGAGGTGTTGAGAGGACATACTCTATCTATGACAAGGAAATGCTTGCCATTATGCATGCATTAGCTAAGTTCAGACAGTATTTGGTGGGAAACAAGTTCGTGGTCAAGACTGATCACAATAGTCTCAAACACTTCATGCATCAGAAGGCTCTGAACGAGAGGCAACAAAAATGGGTGAGTAAGCTTCAAGCTTACGATTTTGACATTGAGTATATCAAGGGGAAAAACAACATTGTGGCTGATGCTCTATCTAGGAGACCCCATTTGAGCTCACTGTGTGAGCTTACTGCTGATTGGAAGGACATGTTGCTTGTTGATTATGCCAAAAATCAGTTTGCAACTAGCATCATTGAGGGTACTTTTCATGACGAAAGGTACAAGGTGATTGAAGGGCTGATACACTACAAGGGTAGAATCTTTTTGGTGGCTGATTCCAAGCTCAAAAAGAAGATTTTGTTGACATTTCATGACATTCCGCTTGCTGGTCATCAAGGGTTCTTCAAGACATATAAGCAGATCCGGGAAAGTTTTTTTTGGAAAGGGCTGAAAGGGGAAGTTCAACGCTACATTTAGGAGTGTCCCACTTGTCAAATGAACAAGAATGAGCATACTCTACCTGCTGGTCTGCTGCAACCTCTCCCTATTCCCAATCAGAAATGGGAAAGCATATCGATGGACTTCATCACGGGGTTGCCCAAGGCCCAAGGGAAGGACTGTATCTACGTTGTAGTTGATAGACTAACCAAATTTGCTCACTTCTTTTCCATTACCAGCTCTTTTTCAGCGGCCCAAGTTGCAGATCTGTTTTTTCATGAGGTGTTTAGGTTACATGGGTTGCCAAAAAACATTGTGAGTGATAGGGACAGCAAGTTCCTAAGCACTTTTTGGCAAGAGGTTTTTAGAATGAGTGGCACAGTGCTTACTCCAAGCACTAGTTATCATCCTCAAACCGACGGACAAACAGAGATAGTGAACAAGTGGTTGGAAGGCTACTTGAGGAACTATGTTTCAGAACAGCAAAGAGCATGGGTGAAGTGGCTTCACATAGGCGAGTATTGCTATAATTCTTCTTTTCACATGTCAATAAGGATGTCACCTTTCATGGCTCTTTATGGTTATGAGGCTCCTAGCTTTGCTGATTTGGTGTTTGGTGATAGCAAAGCCCCTCAAGCCAAGGATTTACTGCAGCAGAGTCAAGATATCATGAAATCATTGAAGAACAATCTTCAGATTGCACAGAATCAGCAGAAGATGTATGCTGATCAGAGGCGTGTTGAGCGCTCTTTTGAGGTTGGAGATATGGTTTATCTTCGATTACAGCCTTACAAACAATCTACTCTCAAGAAGAGTGGAGCTGAGAAGCTCAAACCTCGTTTCTATGGGCCATTCAAAGTTATCAGAAGGGTTGGAGCAGTAGCTTATGAGTTGGAGCTACCTTCTGATAGCAGAGTACACAATGTCTTCCACGTGTCTCGCCTCAAAGAGGCACTTGAGACTGCGTTGTTGCTTCATAGCTGTGATGAATACTGGCGTATCTCTCAACTCAAACCCCAATATTTCTTAAGTCTTTTTAGTGTTATTTAGTTTTTTAGAGAAAGTTTGATAGACGGAAGAGAAGGGGCGCACAACATAAATGCATATAAAATGTAAATCTGAGTTATTTCAGGCGAATTGACAATACAAAAGATAATAAATATGCTCAACAATGGATTTAGAACTCATAAACATACCCGGAAGTGTCCAGATTATTTATTTAAGAAAGTAGTCCAGTTTGCCAGCCAAGATGGTGAAAAACTGACCAAATCTGGTGTAGAAAGCTACAGAATGCGAAATCCAGCCTGAAAACGGTGGCAGATGAAGGGTACAAGCCAAACGCCTAAAATGATGAAGAGAAACCCTCAGAAAAGAAGGCGTTTCTCCAAGAAATGCCCAAATGCCTTTGTACAAGAACCACGCACTTCACTGCAAACAACCTGAATTCTCACTTAGAAAGTACGGCCAAGAAGTATGATGTCTGCCAGATGAAATGAAGGCGCCATCTCCCAAAACCCTCTGAAACTGATGAAGAAATCCAATAGGAAACACAGATCAGCCCCAGAGGAACCTCTGTATGAAGCTCTCACAAATTGCACAAATTCAGCTGATCTCTCACAGCCTCAAAAGTGCTCAACACTGAAGAGTTATCGTTCTTCAATGGAAAAATTGTTCAAACCCTGATCACAAGAGAATGCACAAGAAATAGCACAAGGCAAAGTTGAAATTGTCAAAAGGTGAGTTTCTCATTGCCAGAAATGCCCTTTTATGCAAAGGCACGAATCCCAAGAAAATACGCCACTTTTGGATATTAAAATCTTTTAAATAATATTTAATTCATTTCAATAGTATATGAATTAAATACTTGGGCGCACTTTATCCATTTAAGTGATTTAAAATATTAAATCACTTTTAGAGAATATTTAAGTGATTTAAAATATAAAGTCAAATTGATTTATAATTAAATATTAAATCAATTAATATTTAAAATCACTTAAAACCCATAACTCACTCAAACACCATATAATCCTGCCGCCTAAGTCACCGACTCCTCGCATCACACGCCTCTACGGAACCACCATCAAATCAAAACCGTAATCTATCAAACTCTCCAGAAAGTACCACTGACCCTCTAGCCAACCTGTTAGCCTACGAGAGTCTGAGTAATAGGCTAACCACCATCAAACATGATCACGCCGAAAAAGGGGACATTACAGTCCGCCCTCCCAGAAATTGCTTGTCCGCAAGCAATCTCAACAGCAAAGAATCAACCACTCCACCAGGATCCCAAGGATAGTGCCATGAAATATCCCTACTGTCATCAACTGTCTCCTGTAACTCCCAAATCTGATCAACTGGATCATCAGGCTGTACCCTGTCAATCTCAACAACATCTGTCACAAGAGATAGGAACTCATAAGAAAGCAAGTCAAACCGCTAACAACACTTGCTTCCTAAAACCGCACGAGATATGCTATCATCCAACATGTCTAACACGTGCATACCAGAATTGTGCATCTAAAACAGGTCATGTACATGATGACTGAAAGTGAAACTGTGTAGACTCCTGACCATGTACACACTGGAAATCTCCTCAACGAGCTCTGTCTGAAATCTCGATGCACTGACGGAATCTCCAATACTATGATCAACGCTCTTGCCTAAATCATGGTCAAGAGTAGAATCAACATCCACCTCAAAGAGCGGATTATCACAAGAAGATGTAGCATCCGCCTCATAAAGAGGATTTTGTACAAATTGAGCCTCATAACTGTACTGATCCCAATCAAACCCCTCTGATCCCATCGGACTAGAATCAAAATGATAATCCTCCTGAATCATCTCATGCTTCTCCTCTAGAATCTTCGGTTCTATCTTCTCACCTTTTGCGTTGACGAGAATGATAGATCACATACTCCCATCCTTAAAACCAGCTTGCTGGTCCGTTAAATCAGCAAGGTCATCACCCTCATAAAACCACTCCATTTGTCTATTTGAACCCTTAGGCTTAAGAGGACAATTGTGATTTTGGTCATAAGGAGCTTTGCAATAGAAACATAGCTTCCTCCTACGCAAATCATTTATTGTCTCTCGGTCCAAAGGAGCTGCAAACTTCCTCTTTTCATCAATCTTTTCTGATTCCTTAGGTTCTGATTTGCTATCACTGTAGGATGAAGATGCTTCTGCATTTGAAGTGAACTTACCACGTGAAGCTGTAAGTTCCATGCTACGAGCTTTTCTCATAGCTTCATGCAGGGTAGGTGGATCGAATGCCTTGATCCAACCTTTCATTGGCTCATGGAGACCTTCTACAAATAGAATGACAAGTCTCCTCTCTGAGATTCCGGTAACCATAACCGAGAGCTTCTGAAACTCACCAATATAAGACTCCAAACTACCCAACTGCTTTAGCTGAGCAAGGTCTCTGAAGAATAGCTCGGGATCACGTCTATCAAACCTCTCTACCAGTCTATCAGTAAACTCCTGGTACGAGGTAATCCTATCATGGTGTAGTGTAGCCATGCCATGAATCCACCAGTCATGTGCTACGCCATCAAGGTGGAGAGCTGCAAATCGTATAGCATCTTCCTCTGGCATAGGACGTAGTGTCAGGAATGTATCCAACTTACTCACCCAGGCACGTGCTGTAACTCTACCACTGCCATCATAGTGAACTAAGGTTAGTTTGTTGGTAGCCTGTCTGAGATCACTTTGCTTGTTTTTAGGCCTCCTGTCATTCCTGTTACGGTTATACTCTCTCTTCTGGCTCATGAATCGATCGAAGTTAAGGTGCTCCTTAACTCTCGGAGGCAATGCATCCCATTCATCATACATAGTCATGATGTTATCAACAAAATTTATCTCACCACCCTGTTCAACTTCATCCTCTTCCTCAGCATCATTTCTGGTAAAAGTAGGACATGTAGCTCTCTCAAAGGTGCGTGCTGGAGCTATGACTCTCTGAGGCTCTCTGTGAATACTGCCTTCATGATCTTGATCTAGATTCTGAGCTCTATTAATTGTCAAATTTTGGACATTTGTGCTGAGTTGTTGAAGAATAGTCGCCACCTGTTCTTGGCCTGCAACCATGCCTCTGAGCACATCTTTAGCTTCTCTGTCCTCATCATCCCAAGGATTCCTGTAAGAACTTCCTCCTTCCCTGTTAGCCATATTATCCAAGTCTATTTCCTCCTCCTGTTCTTCAAACGGAAATGGTGGGAAAGGATTATGATCACCTCTCTGATTTCTAGGACCCCCTCTAGAGTAGAACTTGCCAAAACCCTGCTGGTGTGACTTCATAAATTTCTCTAACCCCACAAGCTGGCAGGATCAGTGCTCTGATACCACTGTGATGAGCCCTGCTGGCTCTCAACTCAAAACCCCAATTTTTCTTAAGTCTTTAAGTGTTAGTTAGTTTTTTAGAGAATATTTGATAGACAGAAGAGAAGGGGCGCACAGCATAAATGCATATAAAATGTAAATCTGAGTTATTTCAGGCGAATTGACAATACAGAAGATAATAAATATGCTCAACAATGGATTTAGAACTCATAAACATACCCGGAAGTGTCCAGATTATTTATTTAAGAAAGTAGTCTAGTTTGCCAGCCAAAATGGTGAAAAACTGACCAAATCTGGTGTAGAAAGCTACAGAATGTGAAATCCAGCCTGAAAACGGTGGTAGAAGAAGAGTACAAGCCAAACGCCTAAAATGATGAAGAGAAACCCTCAGAAAAGAAGGCGTTTCTCCAAGAAATGCCCAAACGCCTTTGTACAAGAGCCACGCACTTCACTGCAAACAACCTGAATTCTCACTTAGAAGGTACGGCCAAGAAGTATGATGTCTACCAGATGAAATGAAGGCGCCATCTCCCAAAACCCTCTGAAACTGATGAAGAAATCCAATAGGAAACACAGATCAAGCCCAGTAGAACCTCTGTATGAAGCTCTCACAAATTGCACAAATTCAACTGATCTCCCACAGCCTCAAAAGTGCTCAACACTAAAGAGTTATCGTTCTTCAATGGAAAAATAGTTCAAACCCTGATCACAAGAGAATGCACAGGAAATAGCACAAGGCAAAGTTGAAATTGTCAAAAGATGAGTTTCTCATTGCCAGAAATGCCCTTTTATGCAAAGGCACGAATCCCAAGAAAATACGCCACTTTTGGCTATTAAAATCTTTTAAATAATATTTAATTCATTTCAATAGTATATGTATTATGAATTAAATACTTGGGCGCACTTTATTCATTTAAGTGATTTAAAATATTAAATCACTTTTAGAGAATATTTAAGTGATTTAAAAATATAAAGTCAAATTGACTTTATAATTAAATATTAAATCAATTAATATTTAAATCACTTAAAAACCCATAACTCGCTCAAAACACCATATAATCCTGTGCCGTCAGAAGCTGTCGACTCCTGCACTGCCAATGCCTGCTGTGAACCAGTCACTGGGCTCTGAAAACCAGAACGATCAAACTCTCCAGAAAGTACCACTGACCCTCTAACCAACCTGTTAGCCTACGAGAGTCTGAGTAATAGGCTAACCACCATCAAACATGATCACGCCGAAAAAGGGGACATTACATTTTTGGACTGATTTGTGCAGCTACAGCCAGTCGTCCCATTCATGAGGGTTTCATCATCAAAAGTAAAAGGAACGCCTCTTCTAAGAGGCTGCCATCTTCCTAAAGGGGGTGCCCCAGCCCTAGGAAGCTTCCCATTTTGGTTTTTGGTCGGAGAACTTTGTATTTCAGCTGGTGTGAACATTTTATTGGGGTTTGGTACTGTAGCAAGTTACTATTCACAGAGTTATATAGCTGTAAGTTAAAGTTTAGTACATGATATATTTAGCTTTAAATCTGATGTAAGCTATATGTTGTATGCATCTTATTATGTAATGAAGAAATCATATTTGGCTTCCAAAATGATCATTTTACTCAATGTATCTCAGTAGATTAGTTTATTAGAAGTTTCTACTTCATGTACATGCTCTTTAGTACTTATTTAGCATTATTAGCAAGCAAACTTAAAACACAAAAAACGGAATACAAAACCAAACAAAAAAAATCAGATCTACGACCTCAGTGAAAACAAATCAGCAGAGTGGTGGAACACTACAGTGGTATCAGAGCCTTGATCCTGCCATCCTGGAGGGTCAAAGTTTCACATGAGAGGTCATACTAGGTACTACACTCGTAGAAGGGAGGAGCAAGTAGACAATTGGCAAGAGGATAACCCGTTTGAGGATATACCAGTAGCAGAAATGGGTGACAAGGAAGAAGAAGGTCCACCAAGAAACGAAAGAAGAAATGAGGAAAACAATGAAGACAGAGATGGTAGAGAGCTTTTTGAGCGGATGACTTGGGCTTTTGAAGGGTTCACAGCAACAATGCAGCAGTTTGTTCTGTAGATACAGCAGAACAGGGTTGCAGAGGATAACAGGAGTGTGGCTGGGACACCTAGGGCATATCGTGCCCCTTCACGTACTGCAGATAGGACAACACAACCTACTTTTTTGAGAAACAATGGGGAAGAGGTGAATGTTGAAGAAGTTGGTGAACCAATGTTTGTTGATGATATGATGGCAGCAAACGATGAGTGGGAGTTGTTGACACCTCAGGTGAGAATGCATAAGCTTTGACAGGTTTTTGAGTCAAAGAAGAGAGCATTACAGAGAAAGACCGAACCGGAGACCAAGAGGACAAAACAGAGATCAACACAGTGACCTTATGCATTCCACCAACAAACTCACATTACCTACATTTGATGGCAGTGGGATGGCTACAGCTCAGTCTTGGGTTCATAAGTTGGACACTTTCTTGAGCCTCCGACCTATGGCAGAGACAGATGCAATTAAGTATGCCACCTTACACTTGGAGGGAGTAGCTCATGATTGGTGGTATCATGGGATGGTCACGTTGCAGCATAACCGCATCACCTCTTACTAGGAGTTCGTGGATTGGTTGGTTGAACGTTTCGATTAGAGACCTAGCTCAACTCAAGCAAGTTGGGAGTTTGGAGGGATATATAGGTGATTTTCAGCGGTTATCAGTTATGGTTCCCAACATATCAGAAAGAAGATTAGTTGTATTATTCATCGAAGGTCTGTCGGAACCATTGAGAGGTTGGATCAAAGCTTTTGATCCCCCGACCCTACAGGAGGCTATGAGAAAAGCGAGAAGCATGGAACTTGCAGCCCCACAAAACAAGTTCTCATCTAAAGCATCCTCTTCATAGAAGGACGGAAAATCATTCTCTAAGAAGAATGAGAAATCAGATTCTAAAGGGAAATCAGCAGCTCTGTTAGACAAAGAGACCATCGATGACTTGCGCAAGAAGAGGTTGTGCTTCTATTGCAAAGGACCCTATGATGCAAATCACGACTATCCTTTGAGGCCTAAGGGGAAGGCTAACCGAGTAATGTGGGCATTTTATGAGGACTCGGAATCTGAAAAACCAAACCAGCACTCTGAGCATGAGGAATCCAAGGTGGGAAAATCCGAAAATGAGGTTGAAAATGACGCTGAAACGGAGGAGGAAGTAAAGCTTCAAGAAGCACGTCTCACTAGCATACAGCGAGAGGGCTCTTTCAAAATGCGAGGGGTCTTAGCTGGAAAAAAAATCATTACCTTGTTGGATACCAGTGCCACGCATAATTTTATTGATGCTAGGCTGGTTGAGAGGCGTGGGATTCACATAAGAGTGAAGGTCGCGGATGGCTACACTCTCAAGTGTGATAGGATGATTGCAGATCTTCCTATGCAATTAAATAATTATAACTTTAAGGCAGATTTCTATGTGGTGAATATGGGAGACACTGATATGGTTCTAGGGATGAAATGGCTTCATGACATTGGAGAGTTTACCCTTAACCTTCATGATATGGAGATGAGATTTAAGGTGGACGGGAGGAATCATGTGTTGAAAGCCATCTCAGATAGCAGTTTCAAAATGATATCTCTCAGTAGAATGGAGAGACTCATGCGACACGACATGATCGAGTGGGCAGCTGAGTGTATGTTGATGCCATCACAAGAGGAGCAGCAAACCCTAGTTTATCATCCCAACATACAAGAGTTGAGGATAAACATGCTAAGGTGTTCAGTGAGATTCCACCTGGTAGACCACCAGACTGCGGTATTGAACACATCATTGAGTTGGAGGAGGGTGCTAAGCTCATGATTGTCACACCCTACAGGCATCCTAAGCGACTTAATGATGAAATAGAAAAAACCATTAAGGAGTTGCTCGCTATGGGACATATCAGGCCTAGTAAGTCACCATTCGCCTCATCCATTGTGTTAGTGAAGAAAAAAGATGGTACTTTGCGGATATGCATTGATTACAGATTACTGAATAAAAGGACAATCAAAAACAGGTATCCTTTTCCCCGAATTGACGAGCTGATAGATGAGCTACATGGTGCCCGTTGTTTTTCAAAAATAGACTTGAGATCGAGGTATCATCAGATTCGTGTGAGGGAGCAGGACATTGAGAAAACAGCCTTCCGTTGTCATTATGGACACTTTGAGTTTGTGGTTATGCCATTTGGGCTGACCAATGCACCTACTACATTTCAATCCACTATGAACAGGGTCTTCCAGTCACAACTGAGGAGGTTCGTGCTAGTTTTCTTCGACGACATTTTGGTGTATAGCAAGACATGGGGTGAGCATATCGGCCATCTAGACGTCGTATTAGATATCCTTGGCAAGGAATCCTTGTACGCCAAGGAATCCAAATGTGATTTGGGCATGATAGAATTGTTGTACTTGGGCCACATCATCAATGCAGAGGGAGTATGTATGGACCCTGACAAAGTTCGGGCTATCATTGAGAGTGGCCGATACCCGAGAGCCTTACTCAACTTAAAGGATTTTTGGGCTTGTGTGGGTTCTACCGCAGATTCGTCAGTGGATACTCACGGCACGCCGCACCCCTTACGGATTTAATGAAGAAAGGGGCATTTGTTTGGACTCTAGAGGCACAGGATTGTTTCGAGAAGTTCAAATAGCTAATGACCACTTGTTCAGTTCTTGCTTTGCTAGATTTCACTAGACCATTTGAGCTAAAATGTGATGCATCTAGTGAGGGAATTGGTGCAGTCATTATTTAGGACAAACATTCGATAGCGTTTGAGAGCAGAGAGGAGCTACAGTATCTATGATAAGGAGATGTTGGCCATTATGCATGCATTGGCCAAATTCAGGCAGTATCTTGTCGGCAGCAAGTTTGTTGTCAGGACGGATCATAACAGTCTAAGGCATTTCCTAGGACAGCGGGATCTCAATGATCGTCAGCAAAAGTGGGTGAGCAAATTGCAATCATATGACTTTGACATTGCCTATGTCAAAGGGTCCCAGAATGTGGTTGTTGATGCCTTGTCTCGCCGTCCACATTTGAGCTCCATGATCGAGATTTCAGAGAACTGGAGACATCTAATTACAGCAAAGTATGCCAAAGACTCTTGGGCTTCTGGCATCGTTGAAGGTTCAATGCAAGATGGCAAATATTCAGTTGTAAATGATCTTATCATTTACAAAGGGAGGATTTTTTTGACCCCAAGATCAGAGATGAAGAACACAGTATTAAGGGCCTTTCATGATGCACCTATGGCCGAACATCCCGAGTATTTCAAAACTTACAGGCAGGTTCAAGAGCGTTTCACTTGGAAGGGACACAAGTTAGACGTCCTTCGGTATGTTAGAGAGTGTCTAGTTTGTCAGCAAAATAAACAGGAACACAACTTTCCTGCTGGGTTACTTCAGCCACTTCCAATTCCCGACAGGAAGTGGGAATGCTTGTCGATGGATTTCATCACGAGCTTGCCGAAAGCCCAGGGTAGAGACTATATCTATGTAGTTGTTGATGGCCTCGCAAAATATGCTCACTTCTTTCCGATAGCAGCTACATATTCAACTACACAGGTAGCAGAGTTGTTTTTCCGTGAGGTATTCAGGTTGCATGGGCTACCTCAGAGCATTGTCAGCGACAGGGATAGTCGGTTCTTGAGTCACTTCTGGCAGGAGCTATTCAGGCTTTGTGGGACCGAGCTTACTCCGAGCACTAGCTACCACCCACAGACAGATGGTTAGACGAAGATTGTAAATAAATGGGTGGAAGCATACCTCCGAAACTATATAGCAGGGCAGAAAAAGGGTTGGGTGAAGTGGATTCATCTTTGTGAGTACTGTTATAATACCACTCACCACATGTCAATTCAGATGTCCCCATTCATGGCCTTATATGGGTATGAGGCGCCAAACTTTCTTGATTTATTGTTGAGTGACAGTAGAGTGCCCAGTGCTGGGGATCTTTTACAGGAGAACCAGGATATTATGAGAGCTCTCCGTGAGAACATTCAGAAGGCACAGAATCAACAAAAACAATATGCAGACCAGAGGAGAGTGGAGCGTTCTTTTGAGGTTGGGGACATGGTGTATCTGATGCTACAGCCTTATCGCCAATCTACTCTTAGGAAGAGTGGTGCAGAGAAACTGAAACCTCGGTACTATGGACCCTTTAGGATCATCAGGCGGATCGGCGAGGTGGCTTATGTGTTGGATCTACTAGCAGATAGCAAGGTACACAATGTATTCCATGTGTTGCACCTCAAGAAGGCGTTAGGACATTGTGTTGTTCCTTCGACAGCTTTACCACCCCTAGATGATGAAGGGAAATTGATTTTGGTTCTTGAGGCAATCTTAGATGTCAGAGAGAGACAATTGCGGAGAAGGGTCATTAGGGAATACCTGATTAAATGGAAGGACTTTCCAATAGAAGATGCTACCTAGGAGAGCAAGGACATTCTACAGCATCCAAAGCTAAGATTGCTTGGGGACAAGCAATTTCAGGGGGGGCGGACTGTAATGTCCCCTTCTAATTAGCTTATCACATCGACCCTTGTAGGCTAATGGTTCTGGATAGAGGGTCACTTGGACGGGCACTTGGTCGTTAACTTGCAGTGTTGATCACCGGAGTATGGTGGCAAGGTGAATTGTTACGTTTGGCATGATACTTGTGCTTAAATTTATGATACCTTTTATTTCATCATCTTTGGCCTAGGGACCATGTGTCTTTAAAATCAAAGGGTCACTTTATATTTTTCAGTTACTATTCATCCATAAAGTGAAAAAGTTATAACTTAAGTGAATAGTGCTCACTTTTTATGAATAGTGTTTTTCAATGAAAAATTATAAAAAAGCAAGAGAAGTTTGACCCTCTCATGCATTGAGTTATTTTCTTGCTTTGGCTTGTGAGTTGGGAGTTTGGGGAAGAGGGAGACTAGGGTTTCCTGATTTCTGCAGTGGGTGACCCTGGAGGGGGCTTGGTTTTTGTTTATGAGCAGCTTGAGGGTGTGAAATATCACTTTAAGGTCGCTGGTCTGAATTTGTATACAAATTTTGGTGACATTAGGAGTTGTTGGCTAAGTTAAGAGCTGATTTTCTGAGTAAAGATTGCTGCCATAGACTCCATCCTTCATTTCATAGGAGCTGTTCACGTTTTGAGGATTTTTTGGACTGATTTGTGCAGCTACAGCCAGTCGTCCCATTCATGAGGGTTTCATCATCAAAAGTAAAAGGAACGCCTCTTCTAAGAGGCTGCCATCTTACCTAAAGGGGGCACCCCGACCCTAGGAAGCTTTCCATTTTGGTTTTTAGTGGGAGAAGTTTGTATTTCAGCTGGTGTGAACATTTTATTGGGGTTTGGTACTGTAGCAAGTTGCTATTCACAAAGTTATATGGTTGTAAGTTAAAGTTTAGTACATGATATATTTAGCTTTAAATTTGATGTAAGCTATATGTTGTATGCATCTTATTATGTAATGAAGAAATCATATTTGGCTTCCAAAATGATCATTTTACTCGATGTATCTCAGTAGATTAGTTTATTAGAAGTTTCTACTTCATGTACATGCTCTTTAGTACTTATTTAGCATTATTAGCAAGCAAACTCAAAACACAACAGATAGAATACAAAACCAAACAAAAAAAATCAGATCTACGACCTCGGTGAAAACAAATCAGCAGAGTGGTGGAACACTACACATACAATGATTCCTCCCCGAGGATACTCATCACCTCTTCAAGGTGCCTCATATGTTCATCCCAAGTCTTACTAAAAATCAAAATGTCATCAAAGAAAATGAGAAAAAACTTTTGAATTTGCTTACTGAATACCCTATTCATACAAGATTGGAAAGTAGCTAGTGCATTAGTTAATTCAAAAGCCATCACCAAAAACTCTAAATGACCGAAGTGACACCTGAATGCGGACTTCTCCACATCTACCTCTCTAACTCGAATCTAATGATAACCAGACCTTAAGTCAATTTTAGAGAAATAGCAAGGATCATGCAACTCATCTATAAGCTCATCAATACGATGGATGGGGTACCTATTCTTTATTGTTTTCTTATTGAGTGCCTTGTAACCAATGCACATGTGCATTGTTCCATCCTTTTTCTTAACTAGCACCATGGAGGAAGCAAAGGGACTCTTGTTGGGTCTTATGTGTCCCATCTCAAGCAACTCTTTAATCGCTCTTTCAATTTCATCTTTATGCCTCTTTAGATGTCTGTATGGGGTGGTGATCGCTAGTTTAGCACCCTCCTCTAACTCAATGACATGCTCAATCCCTCTCTCTGAAGGCCTTCTAGAAGGTATACTACTTAATACTTTTCTATTCTTAGATAGCAAAGTTTGAACATCTGGATGATGATCTCTTTTTTGTTGCTCTATTACAGTAGGCATAATGATACATTCTGTCGCCCACTCCACTTGGGCATGCCGGATTAACCTCTCCATTGTTTTGAAGCAAATTACTCAAGGTCCCCCATTGACATGCCTCTAAGCACTATTCTCTTACCCTCTAATTTGAACCTCATCTCCAAAGTGCTTAAGTTCATGGTGAACTCTTCAAGTGTATGCATCCAATGCATACCTAGAACCATAGTTGGCAAAACAGAAAAACGAGTTTTTTCAAGGTTAACTCACCACTGGTTTTTCTCCAAATCTCCCGTTCTCCGTCCCTGCCCTCAAGTGAAGTCCGAGCGAAAACTCGCTATGCAAGTGTTAAATCAAGAATATCTTTACATGTTCATTTCATTTTAAAATCACTTGATACTTAGTAAGAGGAGCTAAAAACCCCCCCCAAGCAATGAGATATCATTTCCAACGATTTGCCATCGAGGAGAGCGGATTCAAACGCCATTTTGTGTGGATTTTGAAGGGAAATTCGATTCACAGGTAGGGTTTTTGTTTTTGTTTTTTGTTTTTGATTAATTATTTTCTTTCATTCTTCTTGCAAAATACTCATTCCAAATTGAAAAAAAGACATGATAGAGCACAAAGAAACAATTTTTTTGCATTTAGAATCCAAAAAACAAGATTCATCACAATCTTTTGTTGATTTTTTTCATTTTTTTCACTGTTTTTTGAAATTTTCAGACCTAGGTTCATTTTTTGTGTAAAATTAGATTAGTTAATAATGTTAATTTATAATTCATTTAAACACATTTGTATCAATTTAAATCAAATTTAGCTCTAGATCTTTTAAGTTTTAATGATTTAGGTTGTTTTTTAAATTTTTTTGTATTAAAAAAGTAATATGTTGTACATATTTTTTTTATGTGTAGATTGATCATTGATCATTGAATACACACTATAATGGCTTCTGGCTCTGGCTCTGGTTCAACATCAGCCTTAGGTTCCGCCCCCGCCCCATCAAGTTCCACCCCTCCCACACCATCATCATAGGTTCTAGGCACTCGTCCTCCAGTGGCTAGAGACCCTACATGGAAATATGCTATCAGAGGGCACGTACCTGGAACAATTATTTGCAGTGAGTGCAAAAATACATATCATGGAGGCATAAATCACCTCAAATACCACCTTGCAGGCATTCCTCAGCATGATGCCAGGCCTTGTGAGCAGCCCAAAGAAGAGATTAGAAGAGAGATGCTTTCCCTACTTTTGGTTGCTGAGGAAAGAAAAATGCAAAGGGAGAGGGAAAAAAGAGCCATAGCAGCAACCATAGCTAGTGGGCGTGCACATGCCCATGGACAGACTCAGAAGCACGAGGTCGAGCACATGGAGATAGAGTCAGATGAGGAGGGAGATATTATTGGCATTGTGGACTCTCTTTGTGGTCCACGGATTCACACTCATGGCACAACCACACCCACAACCACTGCGCCCTCTAGGCCCCCCTTTTCCTCTAGTTCGAGTAGAGTTCCAGTGCCACCACCACCTTCATCTTCACGCAACCCACAGAGTTTTTTTGTGCCAAGAAACACACCAGGAGCACATATGTCATTGGAGGCTACAGGGTGGAACAAGGACGTGCATCAACATGCCAACATGGCATGTGCTGACTTTTGGTATTTCAATAACATACCATTCAATGTGGCGAGTAGTCCCTATTGGCACAATATGGTCACTGCATTGACAGTTGCGAGAAAAGGCTACAAGCCACCTTCTCGCAAATATTTGAGTGGGAGGTAAGTCAACTTAAATTTTATGCTAAGTTTATGTTCTTTAATTTAAAATTTAAATTAATTTATTATTTATGTTGAATTCAAGCTATTTTTTGTTTAAAACTTACAATTTTGTACTTATTTAATTATTTTACTTTGTACTTGCAGGTTGCTCACAAATGCAACTAAAAGGGCAATGCATGTGGTGGAAGAGCAAAAAAATAAATGGAAGAAATATGGCTGCTCCATTCTTTCTGATAAGTGGATGGATGGGAGAAATCGCACCATCCTTAGTTTTTTGGTTGCTTCCAAAGGTGAAGTGTTTTGGAAGTCAGTGGATGCTTCCAACAGAATAAAAACTACAAATACATTGTGTACATTGTTGGAAGAATTTGTGAAGGAGGTGGGGATTGCTAATGTGGTGCAAGTCATCAAAGATAATGCAGCAGCGTATGTGGTAGCAAGAAGAATGCTTGAGCTTAGACATCCATCACTCTTTTGGTCACCTTATGCAGCCCATTGCCTTGACCTTCTTTCGGAGGACATAGGAAAACTTGTTTGGGTGGCACCGATTGTAGATGATGCAAGGAGCATAACAAAATATATCTACAATCACCCTTGGGTTCTTAATTTGATGAGAGAGCATACGCGAGGGAAGGAGTTGGTGAGATCGGGTGCCTCAAGGTTTGCAATGATTTTCCTAACATTGCAAAGCATTTTGGATTCTTTGGGCTCTTTAAAACAAATGTTCATGAGTCAAGCATGGAATGACTCCTCATATTCAAAGAAGCCCGAAGGAGAGAGAGTTGTTGCAATAGTCTTCAACCCCTTGTTTGCCAAAAAAAGCTACAGAGATCATGAAGGTAACTTCAAAACTTTGATTTTAATTTTAAACTCAAGTTGAATATAAATATATATATTTTTTAATTTAACTTTAAGCCTTTCATTATAAATTTCTAACTTTGATCTTTTTGTATTTTTAATCTAGGTGTCAGAGCCCTTGGTTAGAGTCCTCCGCTTGGTAGATGGGGATGAAAACCCAATGGGATACATTTATGAGACCATGGATAGGGCCAAGGAGGCTATCAAAAGTTATTACATGGGGGACAGCCTCAAATTTGATCCCATATGGGAGATTGTTGATAGGAGGTGGAACAATCAATTCCATCAACCCATCCATGTATCAGGGTACTTCCTCAACCCTTCTTATCTCTTCTCAAAGAGCTTCTTCGATCCTAATGGAGAGGTTATGGAGGGGATCACAACATGCATTCAGAGGATGGAATCCGAGGTTGCAATGAGAGACTTCATCGTCAGGAAGTTGGATATGTACAGGGAAGCAACTGGTAATCTCTTTTCTTCAGAGCTGGCTATTAGAGGAAGAACCACTCTGCCACCAGGTATAAAATTGGGAGTCTTTAACTTTTAAGTTTATTTCACATGCATCTTATAATTTGATAAAATGTGTTTTGACTTTTGAGTCTTTGACTTTGTTTTCTAACTCTTCAATATTTATTTTTTTTGCAGAGGTTTGGTGGAAAAATCGGGGTGGAAAAACCCCAAATCTACAAAAAATTGCCCTCCACATTCTATGTTAGCCTTGTAGTGCATCCAATTGTGAGCGCAATTGGAGCTTGTTCGAGTCCATTCACACGAAGAAGAGGAACAAGTTAGCACAAAGCGCCTCAATGACCTAATCTTTGTGCAATACAATCTTCAGTTGCGCACAAAGAGAGTAGAAGAAAAATCACTGGATCCTATAGATTTAGATGAGATAGATCCTTACAGTGATTGGACAGGGCGAGATGAGCAGCCTCCATTGTTTAGCGCAAACGAGATCCTTGACTTCGAGAGACAGGCAATGGAGGATGTGGGTGCATCAGGAGATGTAGGGTTGGAGGACATTCCTGAGGATATGGATGCTATTCAGCCAGAGCCACAGGCACAGCCTTCCATGCCAGTTGAGGAGCAAGCAGTAGTAGCACCGCGGCCGCCACCACCACCACCATGCACACACGGTAGGACGGGAACCAGAGGACCCACCCGTTCCTCCCTAGTTGCTACTAGACTAGGGAAGAGGAAATCCTAGCATGTATTTAGTTACTGTTTAGTATTTGCTTCTAGTTCTAGTTTTACCATTTTCATGTATTAGACTTTCAGGCTTTTAGCCATCGGGATTTTGCATGAGAATGCGATTTTGTAATCAAATTACATTAAAGTCAATCAAAATTAATAGAAAACACTTTTGTACTCATTTATGGATTCATTGGATTCACCTTGTCATTGAATTTTGCAAAAAAAATGTGTTTCTAATGAAATTTAAGCAATTTTTTAAGTTCCCGAGTTTTTTGCCGAGTTTTAAAAACTCTCCAATTTTTGGCTTGGCGAGATTTTTGTTGGGGCAAGTCTTCCAACTATGCCTAGAACCACATTTGTATCACCTATACTCAACACATAGAAATCATCCTTCAACTCATACTCCCCCAATTGTATGTCCAAGTTGGAAATTTTGCATGTGCAAATAAGGGTAAGCCCATCTACAACCATCACCTTAAATCCTTCAAAATAAATTGTTTTAATTTCCCTCTTAGCAACAAGCCCTTCGTCAATGAAATTGTGAGTAGCACTTGTATTGATGAGAGTGATTATTCGCTGCCTACAAAGTATCCCCTAACCTTGAATGATCCAACTTTCTGGAAACTAGAAAGTTGGGTAATGGTACCACCACATCCGTGCTCCTTTTCTGTCTCTTCTATTGAACTTTCCTCATCACTATTCTCCGATTCAATTTGTTGATCTGAATTTTCTGGTGTTGTTTCCTCTGCTGAAAATTAATCAATCTTCTTTTCCTTTACTTTAATAGCACACTTGTGCAATGGGTCCCAAGGCTCTCTACAATGGAAACATAATTTCTTTCCTCTAAGCTCATTGAGTTGATCACTATCCAACCTGTTTGGCACATTCTTGGACTGATTTGAGTCTTTCAAAAAATGTTTCTTATCCTTGTCCCTTTTATGTAAGAATCCTTTAGACTGAAATTTACGTCTAGATGTACAGGATTCCATATCCCTTGCCTTTTTAATGGCATCCTACAATGTAGGTGGACTAAGTGCCTTAACCCAACCTCTCAATGGATCTAAAAGCCCATCCATAAACAAGACAATCAATATCCTTTCTGAAATGTAAGTTACGAACACAAATAACTTCTGAAAATCTGCAATGTAAGCATCAACTGAACCCAACTGCTTAAGCTACGCCTACTCCTTAAAATGCAATTTTGGATCCTTCTTGTCAAATCTATCAATTAACCTCTTTGTAAACTCTACATAGGAGTCAATCCGATCATGACCCAAGGTGATCATTCTGTGATGCCACCACTCATTAGCACTACCATCCAAGTGTATTTCTACATACTTAATGGCCTCATCCTCTAGCATTGGGTTGATCTGAAAGTAAGTGTCTAGTTTTTGAACCCATGCTCTAGCTGTAGTTTTCCCTGAACCATCATAGTACGGAATGGATAATATTTTCCCACCTTTCTCTACAAGTCTTGGTTATGTTGTCTACTACCTCTATTGGGCCTATGTTTCAATCTAAGGTCCATGTAATCACAAAAGGACATTTCAGCCTGAAATTCAAGTCCTAAATTCCTCCAATCCTCTAAAATCCGATCCTGCAACTCTTGTTGTGTTGGTTCCTTTTCAACTCAAGGGTTAATTCTTGGTGGAAAGTTAGGCATAAGGGGTCTTCAATTGGCTGCTCCTATCACAGTGCTGATTTGCAGCTCTACTATTTACTGAACCATCCCCATTCCCATTGTTTCCACCATTGTTGTTATTACCACCATATGTGGGGTCATTAACGCCACCATTTGAGCTAAACTCTATTGTATGTCACACTACCCCTAGCAAGATCATTAACCATCTCTCTGGTACTAGGTTCCTATTGGTCTTTGTGTTCTCTATCACCCATATTTACTTCCACTCTTTCAACTCCCTCAAACAAATCTATTTCTGGTGGCTCCTCAATGTTAGGATTTGATTTGTTTCATCTCAAATTATAATGATGAGTAAAAGGTGATTGCATTACTCATTCCAATGTCACATCATTGTTCATTCACAAAACCTCCAAGATAGCAGGATACTTTTGCTCTAATACACTGAAATAACCACCATATATATATTTGAATAAGAACGTGTTTTGATGGTAATATAGCCAATGCAATCAAATAAAAATACTTGCAATGATATTCATAAGGCACCAACGCTGAATATCAAACCATGGCACCCCCAAACCTATCAAAATTCCCCTCAAAACCTATGTGCCTTGCCCTGGGAACCCCATGCCCTTCCTCCAAGCTAAACGAACTCCACAAAGATGGTACAACAAGCAAACGAAGGGTCCAAACTGAATATTTTGACACTCGTAAATTGTTGTTTAGTCTTCACAAAATCTGCCCACAATGGTTTGCTTTATTGCTTGGCAAACAAACTAAAATTTTGCATCAATGAAGCTCCTACGTAGTTCCTAAATGAAACCACCAGCAAATCAGCCAAGAAAGATCTTTCACTTTCGCAACTAATGTCCTCTATGAGGGATTTTGTCCTCACAAAGCCCTTGGATGAACAAAGTTCAAACCAGCAAAAACTTGTTATCAATTCTCAAGCATGAGCTACAAAAATGAGCTCCAAAACACTTTTAATGCCCTCAATTCCCACGCCCAACTTTGGGAATTTAATATTAATTTTATTTAATAAAACCCCTTATGTCTCCCTATGTAAGCATCCACTTTTAAAAACAACTTAAGTTTACTTTTTGAAAGTCCCCTTATGTCCCCTAGATGCCACTTTATAAAGTCACTTTAAATAATTCAAAATAACGTTAAAGTTAAATATTTAATTTAACTTATAACATTAAGGTTATTTAAAATAATTTCCCACACCATTAAAATTCACCAAATACACATTAAATGCAAACTCTGATCATGCCAAGGGAAAACCAACACGGAAAGGCCAAGTCGATGCTCAAGAGGTGACTTACTAAAAATAGTAAAATCGGGCCAAGTGCCCAAAAACACTCCAAAAAGTGCCAGAAGGAACCTCCTGTAGCTCTGAACTCACTACAACACACGAAATATGCCAAATGGTCGAACAACACGTTCTCCAAGATCTATAGAGTCCCCTAACCAGACCACATTAGCCTACAAGAACTCAAAGGATAGGCTATCACCAACGGTCAACTCCTTAGGAAGGGGATAGTACAGATCTCGAAATGTTGGAAGTAGAAAACCAACCAAACTTGTACCCAAATACTTGCTTTAAATGTTTACACATGAAAATCCCAA
Source organism: Sequoia sempervirens (assembly GCA_007258455.2). Taxonomy (NCBI): domain Eukaryota; kingdom Viridiplantae; phylum Streptophyta; class Pinopsida; order Cupressales; family Cupressaceae; genus Sequoia; species Sequoia sempervirens. Next base: position 66,365 of record VDFB02068470.1, read on the forward strand.
ATCATTAAAAACTTCATCAAGATTTAGCTAAATATGTATGATATATAGCATTCTTGTTAATTTAGATAGCTAGAAAATTTAGTTCATTACAAATTACAAAAGTTGTATATACGAATTCAATTTAAACGAATAAGTTAGCCACTCAATTGAGCCTCTACAAGGGATATGCCTCACCTTTTGTCATATAGTGGCAGTGTTTTTAGACAGATTTTTGGATACCCCTTTGAAAGTTTGAAGATATGTTTCCTCAATACAATTATTAGAATGAGACATCTTTAAGGGTTAGAGGTTTGAAGTCTTAGTTTGGGATATATTGGGCGAGGGGTGGGGGGTTGGTCACATTGAAAGGCTCTAAACTCCCACATCAATGTATGATCCGTGGCAACATTTTTTTGTTGAAAATTGAGGTGTTTATGTAGCTTAATACTTTGTAAAACTTTACGATTGCTGAACTAAATATGTATTCTTTGTTAGAGATTCTTTGTGGGTGATTAATCTGATTAATTCAATTTACCATTTGTAGAATGAAGAGAGAAGGTTGTAGAAGAATTAGACAGGAAATTAGAAGATACACAGCATATACTGTGGAGAAACCCTTTCGGGAAAAAACTCCACCAAGAATCAATGTATTATTAATCTCAGAATAAGATTACAATAATTCCAATCCTTGCTTGAGATGCTTCTTTTGCCTTCAACAAATCTTCTTCACGACCTGCAATAAAAACTAATCCAAACTCTCTTCAACTTACTTGAGATAAATAGGCAATAATCAACCTTGTAAACTCCAAAGAGTTACAATTACAAAGCTCAATCCCTATCTCACAAAAGCTATGCCTATCTCTTGCAAGTAGAGTTCTACCGTGAAGAACAATGTCAAATAAACTCCATCCATTTGGGTGTTCCAAACTAAAGTCATAACTCAACCTTTATTCCGAAGATATCTTCAAAGTTTATCCTCAAAGTTGGCACCCAAGAATGGGCCTACTTAACTCAGCCTTCTGAAATATCTTATCATGCAAAAGTGTTAACTCCAAGAACCCAACTTGGGCGCCCAAGGTGGGTCCAAGTCAATCTCTGTTAACTGAAACATATCTCTCCACCATTCATGCAAGAATGATCATCCCCTGTTAACTGAAAGTAGTCACCTGTTATCTGTCATGCAACTCAAGTCATTAGTCATGCATTCCAAGTTAACTGAAGTCAACTAGCATTCAACTGAAACTAACTGAAGATAACTAAACTGAACTAAACTAAACTAAACTAAACTAATACTAAACTGAACTAAACTAAATTGATCTGAACTAAACTAAACTAAACTTCATGCATGTAAACATCAATCCCTAACTTCTAGGATCTTTACATGCATTACAGAAGTGTTATCTTTTACTCCAAACAGTTAACTTAACTCAAGGTGGGTTCCACCTTCCATGTGGGTGCCCCATGTGCCCCTATTATTTAGGAACTCATATTGGACGCCCTCACATGCTCCTAACATTTAGAATTAATTACAAATGTCAATTAACATGATTATTTCATTCAAAATTAATCTCTTTCTAATCCTAGTGTTGGGGAACACTTTCCAAGGACTTAGGAGATACATGAAATAATGTTTAGGATTGCAATTAAATGGCATCCTATTCCCAACATTTTTTTCTCAATTTATTGTCCAAATTGAACTTGGCACTCAACCCCTTCATTGAGAATTTCTTCAAGTTACTTTCTAAATTCCCAAACTCAAACTCCTTGTGATTAAACTTCCGCAATTGCAAGAGACCATAGTAGGGTCTCATTGTATATTCCTACGGCCAATTGGTTCCTTCAACCTATTGGCATATCTAATGATCAACATTCACTCATATAGATATTCCTTGGATGCCCCTTGCCTTCTCCATCAAAGGAGATCATAAATGAGTTTTCAATGAGGCTAAATACTGGAAGTGACAACAAAATTTGTAATCTCTTCTTTGTCTAAGAAGTGGGGAAAGTGTCCTATCTACTATGAGATCTAGTGTATGATTTTGTGTATAGAGATTCTAGTAGTCCTTTGCCCTCTTTACTCAACTATCCTAATAAGAGGTGCTTGGCCCTTTTTCTTCAAGTGTCACTCTCAAATGTAGATCCTTATAGAGGCCCCTAGAGCTACCGGTATTTATAACATCATCCTTCTTTCATGCCATCAAAATGTCAACGACCTCTTGGATACTACTAATTCACAGACAGATGGCTATGATTCTGTGAAATGGCATTTCTCTTTAGAAAACACTAATAGAGTCGCCCAGATCCCCAACCCTCTCAAATCTCCTTAAAGATGTGGTAGATCTAATGTTGAGAAACTGATGTGGTATACTAATCTATTCAGATAAATTCACATTTTGAAGCTAAGGATGACATAGAATCCTTGGCTTTGCTAACTTTGTACTTTATTATAACTCTGGTGGAAATGTCCTTATAAATTATTATCCTAGTAAAGAGTTCCATGCGATGTCCCCCTCATAAAGGGGCATCTGAGATAAGTATACGCTTAATATATTTATATTTTTAGATATACAATAACATATTAATAATATATACATTCAGATAGAATACTCATATCTTCACAATTTAGAATATTTTTCCTGACTAACTCGAATGCTATAGTGGCGGCTTAAGCAAGATCGACTAACAGCCAATTCTCTATGCAAATGAAGAATAAGGAGATCAACATATGATAAAGAAAACATAGAGATAATAAAGCAAGCATATGATGAATAAGGTATTAGTTTACAAAATAATAGAACACATATTAGCAATTTAATGCTATGAAGTATTGAAATAAAAATAACAAAACCAAGTAAATATCAATATATAAATATAAGCAATTTAAATATTATTAGTATAATTATAATTATCATAGATAAAATTATAATCATAATACAAAATAGAATAATAGATATTATTTGTAAATATCATAATAACAATGTGGGTGGATGGGTTGACTCCCTGCCACAATGGCGATGGGACGGTGTCAAGGCTTTCATTAGCCTCCTGGGTTCACATTTAATTGCATGGCCGCCGCCGGAGTCTATGTGGGCTATGGAGTCGACAGGTGGAAGGCGTCAGGGTACGTCGATTTTGGTGTTCTGTAATGTCCCCAATTTAGCCCTACGCTCTTCATTTGGGTTTAGCCTATTTCTGGAAGCTCGTAGGCTAAGCAGAAGCTCGAAATTAGGGTTTCCAAACTTCTTGGAGGACGTTTTCATCTTTTTGCGGAGCTTGCACTTGGAAATGTTGAACTTGGATTGCGGATTCCTTCTGGGTTTTCTGAGAGCTTCGCGTTGGTGGCTTTGGTTCGGCATTCTGAGCACTTTCGAGAATTTACTATTTTTAGTAAATTCTATTTCTGGCAGTGGTCCTGTTGACTTCGGCTTGGTTGGCTCTCATCTTCAGTATGTTCAGTTGGTTTGATCAATCTTGACCTTGGGAAGCATTTTTGGTGAGATATCCAGTTGATTTTAAAATGTTATACTTTAATGTTATATTTTATTATTGAGACCCCTTGGCCTAGTGAAGCAACTTTAAGTTGTTCATAAAAGGGGGATTTTGAGGGGTGGCGCCTCATGGAGTTATTTTATTATATTCTAAGGTCCAAAAATCAATGTTTGAAAAGGGACGCCCATCTTGAGGAGAAGATTAATTCAAATTAAAAGTTAAATTGCCTTGAGAAAAGAGACACCATCTTTGGAGGGAAAAGGAGTTACTTCAAACTTGAAAATTAGGGTTTCTAGAAGCTTCTGGAGAGTTTTCACAAAGTTATATAAGGAGAGCTTGGGTCTTCATTTGGGCATCTGATATCTTGAGTATTGTTATGCTGCCGAAATGGTTGCTGGATTGCTTCGAGGAATGAATGCCTCCTAGCTTGGGCTCGACTTCGTGCTTGAAAGATAGCACCTAGTAGAGAAGTTTGCTAGTTATTGAGTGAATTTGTAGTGAGGTTTTGCATTGTTTTGATGATCTTGCATTTTGTAGCTGAGTACTTGCATTTCTGTCATATTCTGGATGTTGCTGAATATCATAGCTGATTCGAAGTTTCATTCATATATCAAAAATAAAAAAAAGATATTGTTCTGGGTGTTGGTCATATCATCTTCTCTACTTGGGGCGACCTTACTTGCAAATTTGTGGGATTTTTAATGAAGTTTCTGATTTTATAAAGCAAATTCGTCATTTCTTGAAAGCCCTACTTTCTGGAGTGCTTTGGTATCCGTGCCATTAATTAATAGCCACTTTTAGCTGTCCTTTTTCATAACTAAACTAGGCGCCATCATTTTAAGAGTATTTTTGCATCAGTTTTCATGTAATTTGAGTGAGAAATGAGTGAGTTGTGAGCTTTTCATTGAGTTTATGTATTGCTGGTTCTGTAATTCATGTTGCTGGTCTGTCAGATCAGACTTGAGAAAATTGCATATTAGCGAAGGAAGGGTGTTAGGAATTCATTATTGACCTAGTGGATGACATCTTTACTATTGCAGCAACTTGTAGAGCTTAAATCCTTGATCTTGCAGGCATTCTACTTCTCATTGTAAGCTGAACAGTAGTACTGTCAGCATTTCTCTCAGTTTTGCTTATCATGTTTGTAATTGCCCACTGAATAAGTGGAAGAGGCTGGCTTGCCGCCTATTTACTTTGATTTGCATTGTAATATCGTACATCTCCGCCCTATGGTAGCTCCATTCCCACTCCGGGTTTGAAAGCACATTCTGGGTGTTGAGTTTACTTTCAGCATTTGTAGTGGTAGAGATCCTCTGACCATATGCTCATCCATCTTGGACACATTCTTGGTTAGAGTTACTTCCAGTTGCAGTTCTGATTAATGTACTGACGATCCTCTTGCCATATGACAGCCTCTCTCTTGTTGAGATTGAGTGCGCATTCTTGGCAAAGAGTTATATTGTAACTGCTGGTTTGATTTATCTAACCCTAACGGGTGTGTTGCATTGCTGATTGTAATTTGAGAATTGAAAAAAAATTGGCCCAGTTCATTACATGTTCTCATGCAGAGTGTTTAGTTGGCACGGTAGTATCATATCAAGGCATGCTCGATCTTTTCGATTCATTCTCGGAGGTTGGCTATCTTTGCAAGGACAAATTGCCTTGCTCTTCTATTATTCTCCGCTCATGCGAAGTGAGGTCTGTTCGTTGGCCGTGGGCTCGATTTATGGCAGCTGGGTTTGGTTTTTTTTTTATGGTTGGCTTGTTTTGCTTGGTGGGTGTTGTTGTGGGTGATGTTCTTTTTGGTGATTGTCAGATCCTGGTTGCTTCCCGAATGGCAAAGCCGAGTCGCTCGAAGTTTATTATTTTGATGTCGGTGGAGGGATTAGAATCCTTTGGGGCAGACACCCCCATCTCTTTGAAAGCATCAGAGAGGCAAGCCACTTTCATGGTGATTACAGATCAAAGGCTCAAGCGAATTCTGCTTGACAGCGACCCTTTGGTCTTGGTGGCGGTAAAGATGGTGCTCGAGAAAGGGCATTTGGACAGGGAGGAATATGCACGCGACAATGCCTATATTTCGTCGCAGTTTTTGGCTGTGCTTTTGGACGAGGATGTTCCTAAGGCGGAGGCCAGAGAGATGCTCGTGCATCTGTTTCGTGGGGACTTGCTGGGAAGCTTAGATGAAACTTTAAAAGCGGCTTTTGTTGGGAAGGGAATCCCACGTTCATCTGATTTGGCGCAGTTGTGGAATTCGGATGAAGTGGTGCGAGTCTTCCCCTTCCTGTTAGATTTGAAAGGTGTCGAGCTGATGCGGCATAGGATGATCTCGACAGTTGCTGTGGAGTTTTTGAAGTGGAAGTGTGGGCTGGTGGTGGTGGAAGGACTGGAGTGGATGGCAGATTTTGAATCATTTGCGAACCTAAATGGTTTTCTGTGAGGCTTGGCCTCCCTAGGTGTTTCTTTGTTCGGTTAGTGGCGTTCTTTGGTTTTTTTAGCTTAGTGGTTGCTTTTTTTGGTCGATTTTGGAAGGGTTTTGAATGTTATGGGACTTCTTGATTATGCTCCCTGCTTCTAGTTTGTCGCTATATTCCTGCTTTGCAGACATACTATATACAGTTCCTTTACTAATAAAATTCCTAATCTTACATATCAAAAAAAAAAATATCATAATAATAATAATATTCACAAAATATAATATTATTTGAAAGTGACTAAACCTAGTCAAATTAATAAAGAATAATCCTAAGGGCACCAATTCTAATAAAGAGACATATTAAATACCCTAAACAGCAGTGATCATGTTAATAAAGGAAAAATATGCAACAATTATTATTTATACGAAGTTAGGGATTAACAAACAAGGCTTATTATATAACAAGAGGTGTGATTAATGCAAAAGACATGGAATATAAGAAAAGCCATGTCTCTTGACCAATAGCAATTTCCTTTGGGAAGATTGGGTTATATATAAAGGCAGGTATTTGCAAACAAGGAGGGCATCGAATGGGATAGAAGATAGGCAAACGAATTAGAAGCAGCAATTAAAGAATAACAGAAATTACTTTATGTTGAGGAGATGAAATATATATATATATATTTCTGAACAGCAATGAAATAGAAAGGATAAGAAATCTGAGACATATATTTCTGAGTAAACAGCAGATATAATCATAAAGAAATCAGAAGAAAGAACAGGGCATGAATCAAGGAAGAATAAAATATGTTCTTGAAAGCAGATTGAAATCAAAGAAATAAAACAGCAAGCTGGGAAGAAGAAATAAATGATAAGAGATCTAGTGAATTAAAGTATTATTGCAAGATATATTTGGACTGCAAGTTTATATGTTTATATATATATATCAAACAAGTGCAAAGTATTCTCTAACTCATTTGTCATTTGGAAATTAAGGAATTAGAGCAAATGGACATTACATTCCATTCTTATTGAATGTCCCTAACTTTGGGTGTACAGTCCTACATTTAAATTGGCCACAAAATGTACAGCTATTACAGAAAAATAACTCACCTACACTTAAATTCAGCTAAAGGATTATTTTTCAAAACAAATATTTTCAGTTATATTTAAATCGAATGCTTGAAAGTTGAGACAAGACCTGAATGTATTGGAAAGAAAAGTACCTGCTAATTTTTCTAATGAGACATATTGCAGAGGATTTGTCTGGTTTGGTAACCTTTGATCTTCAACCAAATCATCCAAGTGCCAGGCTTCCATAGGAGGAAGGTTTACCTATTGTGAAAAGGTCATTTCAGATGGATAAAGACAAATTAATGCAATGAAAAAGTCTATATGTGGTGCTAATGCCTTGAAATAAACTATTAAATACAAGCTTGCTATTGTACTTAGATGTGCAATTAGATGGTCACAATTGATTGCAATTATAGCATAATGAAACAAATCTAGCATATCCATTCAAAGCTACAATGATTTTAGAATCTCCCACATACATCATGTTACAGGCCATTCTAATTCATAGGATAGCCACAAAGAAGGATATATTCCTACAGAACAGAATGAAAATCCTAAAGATAATTCGGATGCTTATTATTAGACTTGATTGGCTATAATGGACCATTAATTACATCGAAATAAGTCCACAAATTACCAAAAAAAACAAAAGAGCAATAGAAATATAAGAGATAAGACAAATTGAGTGCTTAAAATTTATATAACTTCAACAAAAATATTGATAACAAAAATACAAAATATAGAACAATAAGTGCAAGGCAAGTAGGTGAACGAATTGAAGCTAAGAATCACCTCATAAAATTATGGATTCAAAACAGAAACCTTCACAAGGCATGCTTCTATATTTCCTAGGGAATTTTGTCAAGTAGATCATACACCCATGCATTTTGCATACATGTTTACCACAGCCATTGTAATATAACTGATGATAGATTTCCTCTGTCCGTAATGTGTTAATGAATTTCCTTTCCCTTTTCCAAGCTCCCATTCTGGTGTGGGTTGGTAAGGTGCTGGTTAGGTGTTGTTCCAGCTGTTAATGCTATATGTATTGTGGAAAGAAATGCTTGAATGATAATATTAAGGGGATGTAGATTAAATGTTTAGAAGTCGGAAAGGCTGTGACACTTAACTATGATAGGGAAAAGATTTGGGAATTGTTTATACTTCTTACAGTTCTTTGATTTATTTCAGGTCACTCGAATGCCTTCGCAGCAAACATTACACTAAGCAATTCGCCAGTTAGGTAGATAGGTATTGGTGGGACTAACTCATGGATCACTAAGAGAATACTAATGCCAATTCGTATGATGCCAATATAGTGATTTTGATGTTAAACCCTACTCCATATCAATTAGACTGAATTATGCAATTTGTTATTATATGATATTACATGAAGGATGAGCTGTAAACTTTGCTGTGTCTTCTTACCTGTGCATTTGCATTATATTATTGGAACACATGGTTCCATAAAATTGATTGCTTGTATTCTTTTGTCTTTGTGAGGCCTTCATATGACCTTTGTAATCTAGAAGATTGCTAGGTCAACCTCTTGAGGTGGACAAGGTTGATATATCCACTGTGGGATGTGAACCCTGCTCTTATGAATTTATGGTGAATTACAATAGTTCAATAGGAAAAGAACAATGTAACCTTGTCTTGGGGTTTGGAATCCATGTGATATTCTTTTTAAATAGGTGATTATACCTTAATAACTGCAGCATTCCGTAAATTTGCATAGCCCTGAGTCTGACCATGTTCGTATTGCATTATAATTGTGTGAGAAGTGATAAATCATAAAACCAAGTGGTTCAATATGGGGGTTCTAATTGTAGTTAGAAAGAAATTATGTTCACTCTAAGAATATTAAATTCTGAGCATAGCAATATGAAGTACTATTATTACTGGAGGCTATCTAATACTGTATTCTCATAAGAAGAAAGCAAATTCTATTTGTTGTGCTAAACTCTGAGTTACACCTTAAAAATGATAAATGGAGAGCTGCTTAGCAATATCATCACTCTAACTATGTGTTCAATTGTGGAAGGATGATAACTTGTGGGAATTTGTAACAATGTTGAGCGCATTGCTTGTGGAGGTAAATGTGATCTATGAGCAATTGTTGAGAATTGGGGTGGCAGAACTATTTTGAATCATGAACAGCAATGGTAATGATGGGTATGGCATTATTGTGTAAGTTGACACTATATTTACATGAATAGTGGGGATTTTGAACTATTATGCGTTAAGTCCTTACAATTTGAAATTCTTGGCAACAATTGGTGTCATATGTTGCCACTGCTCATTCCATGGGATAAGTTGGTTATCTCCACAGGCATTGACAGTTATATGGTATGTATCATCAATTGCCAGATGATAATGTTAAAAGTTAAAACCAATTCTTTAGGAAAGTAATCAACCATAAAATGATGTCCTGCATCATGAAATATGGGATTATTCAAGGATCTTGAGTATATATGATCATCATTGGGTACTAACCTAGTATTCTATGTATTATTGTTGAAGTTAGAGATTTTCATTTAGTTTTAGTACAAAGATGTGGTAGTGGATTGGTCTTGCATATTATAGTTTTGTGACAGATATGGTATTCTTCCAAGAAGTTGCAATTACTGCCTGTTATTGGAAATAGTCTTTTGGGCATTTGTAGTCTTTATTGTGCTAAGCCCTTGAGATGTAAACAATAATTATTTGTTTACTTGACTTACTAACCTTATTTAGCAGGTTGTTATTGTGTGAATCCATTCTAAATGAAAGGGTTGGAAGTTTATGGTGCAAACTGCAAAGCCTCTGGTTCCCTAAAAGAAATATGTAGGCAAAGTCATTTAGAATGATCCCCAAAGGAATAGGTTAGCTCTAGGGATTTATCATGAAATGAGAGCTTACCCTATTTTGTACAAGAATATAGGTTTGTGATATAGAGTATTGCCATTGCAATACTTGATAAAGTTACAAAGCTAACACTTCTAAATTAAAATAAATAATTCAATTATAGTAATACTTGACATCACAATTCAAATAAACAATTCAATAAATTACTTGATTTTTTTTAAATTGAAATTCGATTACCAATAAATTACTTGATTAATTAAACTTACATTAAAATATAATAAAATGATAGTAAAAACTATTAATAATAACCAAAGATAATAATTACAATCTTTTGGTTCATATTTACATGCATACCAGGAGAGAGGAATAAATTCCATATTAGATTGAATGTATGGTCTTAGATCTGACCTATACTTCAAGATGAGATTATACTTGTAATATTGAACATTCCCTTATTACTCGAGCATATGTGCATCCACACTAATTTTCAAGACATTCTTAATTTTTAAGTTGTATTCCAAGTTGAGGAAGGATTAGTCAATAAAACACCACCCAACGAGTACGAATGAATTAAATCCATTATTCACCTAGATTGAGAAATTTTAAAAATCACAATCTTTCGACTTAAGTTTTTTGGCTAATTTATGCAATGCCTAAGGGAGAAATTCCAGCAGGCACTTCAAGTACTAAATCTTTTATCTCTCATTTGATGACTCAATTCTAAACAAAACTAAGTTTTGGATTCATTCAACAAATATGATGCATATTTTAATAATATACATTTTGAAATACTCTTGAAGATATATAAATATCCTCGTCAAATACAATTGTGTTAAAGGTTAGTTTCAACATAAGATTCATATGTAAGAAAAAAAAATTGTAAGCATAAATGCCACAAATAAATGTTATTGGCTCAAAGTTGAGATGCTGAATCAAAACATATGAGAGATCTTCTTATTCATATTGTTGTACCCCAAAATTAAAATTTTTGTTACACTTAGATATTTTGAAGAAATGAGTAAAAGTCTTGTTAAATCAGTCAAAAAGGTCAAAATTTGGGTGTGCAGGTCATGCATGAGGGGTTAAAACGCAAAATTTTCAAAATCTAACAATCTGGGTCTGCTCAGAGCAGCTTAATCTACAAAACCCAGATCTCATTTTTTCATCCCTACTTTTTAGGAAAACTGCTATTTTTAATTTTTTTTTGAAATTAGTAACGTTTTCTGGGTTTTTCTGGGTTTCTTTGGAAACGGATACTGGCAAAACTTTCTAAAAATAGAAAGTTGGTCCGTTAGGGTTCAAACTGATTTTGATTGGCTCAAAATACGTCCATATCAGGCTGGTGCAGTCAAAATCTCAAAATAATCAATTTTGCCCTAGTGGGTCTATTCTGCTTTTTCAGAAGCATATTAGGAGGTCCGAGGTCATCAATGGAGGTCAGTTGGCTGCCAAGCATCAGATTCAACATTCAAAGCATTCAACAGAAGGCGAGATGATGAGCAAGCACGAAGAACGAAGAAGATGAAAAATGATGAAAATTTTCTAACACTGGAAGACTTGGGCGCCCCAAGTGAAGATAGGCGCCCATCTTTTTAGGGCACTAAATGATGAAATTAGGGTTTACATTTCCAACCAAAGATGCTCAGTTCTCTGTCAGCTCCGCAACGAATCCAGCAGTGAAGTCAACAGATCATCCAGTCGCCCGGGATTCGAGGCCGAACAGAGAAGTTTCTCATAGAAGTCAGAATGAAAAGCATGAAAAAATATCAAAAATTGACTAAGTGTGGAGACTTTGGGCGCCCCTGGTGAAGAAGGGCGCCTAGCTTTTTGGAGCACCTAACTCAGCTTTTAGGGTTTGAAAATATGCTCGATCTCTTCAGTATTCAGTCAGCTTCACAACGCCTGTCTCCGTCAGATCATCCGACTGGTCGTCTTCCGACAAATTCAGATCGAAGTCAAGGATACAGAATGAGGGTTTCAAACTTGAAGGTGAAAGTTCATAAAAATAAACTAAGTCTGGAAGGTTTGGGCGCCCCAGGAGAGAAAAGGCACCCAAGTTTTCAGGGGCTTAAACATATGAATTCACAAAAGTGTCTCTAACGTGATCTCTTCACAGTCGATCAGGCTTTCCAACGAGATATCCAGCACATAGATTAGAGTTTGCAGTCACCAGATACAAGGAGCTGAAAGTAGGGTGAAACGAGAGCTAAGAACCAAGATTCATAAGCAAACAGGAAAAATGAAAAATAATCTAAGTCTGGTGAACATGGGCGCCCCCAGCCAAGAAGGGCGCCCAAGCTTTTGAGGGTTTAGAATTCATTGTTTGACGAAGTATCTCCTAGAAGACGCCTCCTAATATCTCGTCAGCTTCGTGATGAGCATAACAGGCAATCAATCCGACGCCCAGAGCACTAGATTCAACGAGATCATCTGTAGAAGAGGAGTCAATGAAGAAATTGAAGATCATGAAAATGGCTAACTCTGGACAAAATGGGCGCCCCTGGAAGGAAAAGGCTCCCATGAATTCGAAGGTCGAAATGAAGATTTTAGCAAGAGACGCCTCCAGAACATTCTTCTCAGAATCAGTCAGGCTCCGCGATGAATCCTTCAGCTCGTTCATCAGATTAATCTGCAAGCCGGAAATCAAAGGTCAAAGTAGGAGGTCAAAATGGAGAAAAGTTGAAAATATCAAAAATTGACTAACACTGCTAGAAGTGGGCGCCCCTGGTAAAGAAGGGCGCCCAACTTCTCATGCCTTAGAAAAAATTTGCAAAGTTTTCAAGAAGTTTCGAAATTGCAAGAAGGAAGATGGCGTCCAAGTTCAATGAGCTGAGATTTTAGGGTTTTGGAAATAAAAGCAAAAGAAAGCAAAGCAAAAACAAAACCCTAAGTCTATTTAACACCTCTCTTTCATGTAATTTTTATTATTTTTGCAGGTAGCATTCAGAGGAGAAAGTTGGAGCAGCAAGTTTGAAGAATTTTTATGATTCAAGAATTCATATTTGCTGGTTTTTCATTATATTTTTTAGATCAGCAAGCATAAACCCTTGCTTTTTCAAGTTTTTCATCCAGAAGATCAAGTTTTTTTTTAAGGAGAAGGCCAAGGTTTTCAAATTTTTAGTCATCTGGGTCTTTTCACTTCTTTCTTCTGAAGAAATTTTCAAGAACTTCATCAAGTTGCAGCAGTTGCTTTTATTTTGCATGTCAATGAAATCCTCAATGCATTCAGTTTTCAGTCATCTGGGTCCTCTCAAATCAGTCTTCTAAAGAAAACCCATATCACAGCTTTTTCAAGAAAATTTCAAATCCTAGGGTTGGCTGCTTTTTCGATCAGCCCTCAATATTTTGCAAATCTAATCAACTGGGTTCATTTCTAATCATATTCTGAACAAAACCCAGGTGCCACCTTTTTTCGTGAAAAATTGAAGAAATTAGGGTTTACTGCTTTTTAGGCAAAATTCAAAATTTTCAAAAACGGACGATCTGGGTTGTCTTGCAACAAAATTCTGAGCAAAACCCATATCTCAGAAAAATTTTCAAAAAATTTGTCCGTTGGAGCAAGAAAATCAGCATTCCAAAAAATAGAAGTTGCTCAGAGCTTGTCTGAACATAGGCGAGTTTACAGTCGTTCTTCAAGTTTTCCGAAATGGAGTACACTCCCAATGTTTTCAAGTCTGCATCAGCCCTCTATCATGATTACATCAAAACAGCTGAGACAGACTTGCATCACATCAAGCCGATGTTTGATCTACACGCTTTGGAGAGCGCAGGCAACACCTCAATCAGGAACCTGGGACATTTTGGACTCCTCGCAGCAGCGTCTATTCCTATATCAGTTCAGAGTCTTGAGTTCGTAATCGCTTGCATCAAGCATTACAACCCGGCCACAAGGGAGATCCAGTCAGTAGATGGTAGATTGATTTGCAATCTAAAGCCTGATATGATCGAGAAGTGTTTTTCCATTCCCCCATGGCCTGAAAGCGTGACTCTCTCAAAAGGTGAATGTGAAAGGATATGGGGAATGCACAAAGATAAATATAGTAAGAAGATTGCACAAAGGTGGATGAAAGGAAAACATAAGACTTTGCCAAAGAGCGTCGGGCGAGGAGAGTTTAAGTATGAAATTGCTATCATTATCACCTTGCTCAACAGGGTAACCGGCTCAGAAGACACCACCAAGTTTCAGCCTTGGATGTTTTACGCCATACCCCACATCATGAAGAAAACCGAGTTCTACGATTGGCCTACCTTGATCAGTGACAGCCTACATCAGCAGATGACAGAATACTTCCAATTCCATGAATTTCATATGGTGTCTTACCTAGTCTACCTGGTGGCCTATCAAGGTCAATTCAGAGGGATGAAGACTAAGGGATCATTGAGTGTGCAACATATATATAACTACTATCCCCAGTTGGAATTCACGAAGTCGCTGCATCACTACAAGAGAGTGAACGAGGCTTTTCTGATGTACACAGTGCGGGACCTGGACAACGAATTACACGTCCGCATCTCTTCAGTTGCCAGGGCAGCGATGGCAAAGTGGGCGGATTGGTTCATACAATTCCCTACTTTCACCTATCTCAGGGTCTATGGCTATTCAGGTGCCCCGCTCATGTTACCAAGGTATCCGTCAGATGAGGTCGTCTTCATGGAATTCTTGAGGCAAGCACACGATGTCCACACAGTCTTGAGGAACAGAAGGAAACCCTCCCTCCATTTTCCATTAGGGCTGGGAGTTTATACATGCAGGACTGCCACAGATGCAAAGACAATGGGAGATGAGTTGGATAAACTCGGCCTCAAGTCTTACAGCGAGAGATGATCATTTGATCCTCATGGTGTCTACGCTGGCCGACTTGAGAAGAACTATGATCATATATCCGCCCTTGAAGATTTTTGGGCTAATTGTACAGATGAGTTCGAGGTGCGGAGGCGTAGTTACAGCAGGCTTAATCTCCATTAGATGAAGGACTGTTTAAATGAAGACATAGAAGGGTTATCAGATGATGATGAGGATGTGCTTCTCCCGATGTATACTCAGAAGCGAATTGAAGATCAGCCCCTTTCACAGGTTAACTGGGCTAATAAAGAGTCCCTCTCAGTTGAAGATAGGACAAGACAAGTCCTTGAGCATAGCAAGCTTTTCCTAATCCTTAAGAGGAAAAACTCCATTCCAGTAGCAGAGCCGCCAAAGACAATTCCCTCTTCTTCCAGAGCACAGTCAAAAGGAAAGGGTAAAAGTCAATCTCAAGAATGCGTCAAAGGTAGTAGATCAAATAAAAACGTAAAAAGAAGGTTGGACTTCTCAGGCATAGTCATACAGGAGCAACCTACAGCGGAAACAGAAGCTCCTCCTGACGAGCCCGTAACTCAGAAAGAAACAGAGGAGCCACCTTTGACACATGTTTTTGTACCTTTGACAGAACCTTTACCGATTCGCATTGACCTTGATATTGAAGATGACGAGGAAATTACAGTTGTACCTCCTAAGGAAGTTAGTAAAGATACTACCGTGTCTTGGCTTGAGAACTCCTTGGGAAGGGTAAGAAGAAGGCCTTCATATCAGGTTAGTGTTGATGATCTTGATAACATCTATCAGGAACCTCCTAAGAAGAAAGCAAAGAAGCAAGTTCACTTTGATAGGAATCCTAATAACGAGATAGTCATGGAGACTGCATTGCCCCCAGAAGACAAGAACAGGGATGAGGTGAATATGGATGATTTCGTCATGGTCAAGGCTAATCTTGGTAGAAATACCAGGACATGCGGATGTGAGTCTTTTCAGAGTTGTGTCCAAAAACCTTCAGGAAAGAGTGCTTAAGGACGGAGAAGATAAGGCAACCCTCAAGGCTGAAAATCAACAGCTTAGGCTTTATATTTCTAACCTTGTCCATGGTTCTTCACAGGCAACCCAGTTGCTGCCCTAGATCTTAGAGACACCAGCTGATCATCAACAGTTAAGACAGCTGGTCATATGTGGGAAAGAAACTCAGGAGTGGATCAAGAGCTTCATTGTCAGAGGAAAGGAGGTCTTGGCACGGATGTTCCAGTTAAGAGAAAGAGCTCATGAGCTACGTCAAGGTATCCAAGGGTTTGAACAAACACTGGCTGAAGTAAGACCAAGGAATGAGATCATCATTGCTGATTTAGACACAGCCTATGGTTCAGCAATTTCAAAAGAACACAAGAGACAAATCCTTGCTTGGAGAGAGCGTCATGTTTTCAAAGTTAAAACTTATGAAAGGATATCTAAAGAATTTATCACCTACAGACAAAGGGTGATTGAAGCTCTCCTTTTCATCAGTGAGTTTATCATAGAGATTCCTTCTCAGTACAGTCTTGAAGATGGTTCCTACGTGGGATTGATAAAGTGCAGGATCAATTCAAGTGTTGTTCGCAGTTGCAATCAATTGGTGGAAGGATAGGCCGTATCTCGGTGATGTCAGCAAAATTTGAGAAAGCGGCCAATGAGGTCGAAGATTTCCTTAGGATCAGTTGCAGACGCTAAAGATATTCTAGAAAAGTGGTGTTTTGCTATTGAGGGCATAGATGCACCA
The DNA here is from genome assembly GCA_007258455.2 of Sequoia sempervirens. Taxonomy (NCBI): domain Eukaryota; kingdom Viridiplantae; phylum Streptophyta; class Pinopsida; order Cupressales; family Cupressaceae; genus Sequoia; species Sequoia sempervirens. Next base: position 82,730 of record VDFB02068470.1, read on the forward strand.
AACCGGGACATAGTTTCTAATTTTCTAGCAGATGTGATTGAGCTTTAAAGCAGCTTTCTTCTAGAAGCTTTCTTTCCCGCTTTCTTTCTATTCTTGGAATGATTCTTATCCGTTTTTTGAGAAGAGAAAGAAGATAAAATGTAATAGTTGGCGTTTCCCGCTTTTTCTGCTTTCTTAGGTGTTAGATATTATCTTCTTTCTAGATTTAGTAATAAAGCTTGCTTGTTGAGCAAGCCCTAGATTATGAAAGCAAGGAGATTTTAGGGTTCCCTACTCCTCTGCTTGTCTATAAATAAGAGCCTTTGCTCATTAGTTTCTTTAACCATGCTAGTGATAACAAAATGCTAAGCCTATTGTGCCTTCTATTTGTTATTCGAGTGTTGTTCAATTGTGTTGTGATAGCAAATTGTTGAGCCTCGTTAGCCAACAAGGAGTTAGTGTGATTGCTGTTTCTATTGTGTAAGAATAAGATTGCAAGCCTCTTTAGCTGCAATTTCTTGTTCCGGGCATGTTAGAAGTGAGTTTTGTTCCAGAAGTTTGAGTAATGAAATCATGAGCCTCCTTTGCCTTGGTCCCAAATCTCAGATTTCCGTTATTTATGTTTTACTTTTATGATCTTAATTTCAACTTGCATTGAAGTGTGTAGATGTTTGTTGAGAGACTATTTATTAAAGTATTTTGTCAGAAATCTACCTCGTTCATTTCTAGTTTCTCTTGCTCTGCTTATTACTTGAGAAGTTAGAAACGTCTTTAGTTTAAGTTAGTCGTAGTTGAAGTTCTTAAAAAAAAAATCTCAGCTACGGCGTTTGTGTTTAATAAACATTGTGCTCTAAGTTGATCAAAAAGATAGGTAACTTAGTTCTTAGTTTGCTTCCTTTCAACACCATCAGCAAGAGGGAGCTTCCCCTCCTAATTTGAAGAGCAGTTTATCTGTGCATAGCTGTCCATTTCAAATACACATTCCAGAGGTGCGAATTTAAATGCCAACACATATCGTGGTTAAGTCAAAAATCACTAGTATATGTCAGTGTGCTCTACAAAGATGCCATATTTGTATGTAATGTGAATGCTTTATTGCAAGCAAGGTTAGGAAAGAAACTCAAAACAACATGACCTCCTATGGCACGATTCAAATCCAAAAAACTAGTTGTTGTAACCCTCCTAAACAACTTTCCATGGAAGATGTAAGGAATTTCCCACTCATCCTTACCTCACAAGACACTTGAGAGTTGTGATTGAACACAACATAAACACCTACAACAGTACTTTCGACTTATGCATTTGAGTAGGATTTCAGCACATATTGGAATATTTTAAATCATAATTATATGTTTCTTCTGGCTCTCTCTAAAGATAAAATCAGGGGAGCAATATCATGTAGTCATGTGGCAATGATTGTTGGATAAGAGAATATAGTGGGGAGCTTGAGCTAGCCATGCAGTATTGATTCCAAAGGCATAAATTTTTCAGAATATAGTGTTATTAGTTCTTGCCAATGGAATTGTTGTGGCTGCATTATTTTTAATGGGTTATTAATATTGGTATGTACAGCCAATCAGTATTCAGAGTTATCGTGAATAAAATTCTAGAATAATGTTTTTTTTGGTAATTTACATATTTGTTAGGCAAAATATTAATAAAATGGTTTTTTCTACTTTGCTATTGCACTCCATTTTGGTGGATAGGATGACAATGGAGATTGTAGCCATTCACGTGACTTCCAAGACAAGAGAAGGCATAGAGATCAATGTTGTTTCATTCAATCTTCAAATTTTATTTTTTATTTAATAATTTTATTGAGCAAAGCTTTCCTGAAGAAGAAGCGATTGTCAATTCCTTTGTCAACACTTGTTCTATCCAAGAACTATGCATTCACAAGCATGTGAAACAGTTTGAAGCTCACCACTTTTATGCAGTTTACACTAGTGGCCTTCGGTGCCCTTTACTTCTGCCACATGAATTGCTAAGCAAGGTACGCATTGACTCTTTAGGTGGTGACTTCCCCACTTGTTTGATTTCTAGCTTCAATTGATATTCATATGGCAATTGTAAAATCTAACAAGCCATTCCATTAACATAACAAATACAGAGAAGAGGAAAACTCCCTTTACTCAGCACATTACAGTGAGTATTAGCAGATAGATTTTTGTAATTTTATTAATGTCAAATATCATCTTTTTTTTAGTGCATCTCTCACCCAAATACTTCATGTTCAAGATAATTTATTGACTATTCAATACTTATTTTATGTGCACCCAAACAAAATCGCTAAAAGCAAACTGGCACGGAAGAACCTTCCCCTGCCTTAGTGAATCAAGATTATTCAAGTGCATAAAATTGATGGGAACGGATTGCGCAAATTAATGTTATCGCCAAAAAAGCACCTTGAGTTTGCTTCTCCATGCTTTTGCTTCTTCTATGAAAGATCCCTTACCACTTCTACCCTGAATTTTTCAGTTTTGCCCTCTTGCCATAATGTCAAACAGTTGTCTTGCATGGTCTGATTTGGTTTTGCTGATTGTATGTTTGAGTTTCATTGCTTTTTTTTTTCATTGCAAAATCATAGAGGAAAGCATAGAAATGAAGAGAACTATTGCATAAGTGAAAGACGACAATTGCAACTCAATAGAACCCCTTTTTTTTTCAACTATATCAGATCTGATTACAAGTTTCAGAGGTTTGATATACATTGTATCAGACTGTAACAACAGTCTAAAACCCCTATATAATGCAATATTTGACTACCCAAAATGATAAACACACACCTAGATGTATAGCTCCAATTGTAGCTTGATTATTGAAGTCAAAATCATGAATCACTTCGCTATTACAACTTCAAAAGGTATAGCTGAGTATGATGACGAAATAAGTGTTGTAGAGGATCACCAATAGGCTGGAAAAAATGATAAAAATCAGGAACATCAACCTTTTACCAAACCTTAGGTGCCTCCCAAAATACCCAACAAGCAGCCTTGATCAAAACTCCATGAATAAGGTACCAAATCGAAGATAAATTGTTGCAATGGAAGAATATGCAATAAAAATCCAATACCCATGTGCCTTAGCTGCCATAAACTATCAAATCTGTAATTATTTTATGACAACTCCCTGCTGCAATCAATTCTAAATGCAGATTAACCTGTAATGAAGTCCAATGATGCCCAAATGGAAACCCAGAGTAGATTTCCCCATTCTGTGAAATGGTTTTCCGTCCATTCCACTATCCTCCAAGGAATTTCATCCTCAGAAGACCTGTATGCTGCTGAAACCCTCTTCCAAGAGCTCAAACTTGCAATTGCTTTTGTAAAAATGAGAATAGAATGCTCCAAAAAGGAGCCCAACACATTGCTTTATAACCTCTCATGGACTTTTTTAATAAAATTCAATAAAATAATTTTCTTGAGGGTCTTTCCTCATCCAAAGAAAAGGGCCACTTTTTAAAAACAACTTGAGTTGCTAGGATGGGAGCACTTTTCACTATTCACCTTATGATTTCCAGTTACTATTCACCTTTTATTATTCCATTAAAGCAAACCTTACCTGGATTCATCAACTGAACTCCAAATTGAAAGGCTCATAAGGCTCCCAACTAAACTCCACAGCCCCCAGTAGGGTCCCCTAACATTCTGCTAACCTACGGGAACCCTAATAGTAGGCCAACCTCCGCTACGACTGAGTTGTCTAAGGAAGGGACATTACATTCTAGGAAATGCCAAAGCTACTAACCACAATTTAGCAAATAGAAATATTGCAATTTTGAAATGTTTGATCTCTTCTATCCATTTGTATGGTGTACCTTATCAATGTGATTGTCTAAGAAGAAAACAAATGATTTCCACGAATTCCTTTTTGGCATTTAAGTTTTTCTAATTAGTATGTTGATAAGATTCTAATAACTTTCTTTTTCTAAATTATTTTTATAAATGCAAAACTTAGACAAAACAAAGGTCTAAGTCATAGAGATAAAAATTGCTCATGAATCTAGTTTAAACCCATGAACTAAAACATATCTCATCAAAATACGACTTGAAATTTGAGTGGCCCCATTTAATATATATAAAAACAAGTGGAAAGGCTAGTCTAGGCAGATTCAAGTTTTTAAAACCTTTCAAACAAATTCATTTTGTGCATATCCTACAGTCATTACAGGCCATGAGGATGTACCTCTTTGAGGCATTATATCAAATAGTTTGCATGCCTTGTCTATTCTTCCACATTTTGCATGCATGTCTACTTGCAATTTTAACATCTTACAAAAATCCCCCATCCTTTATCCTTTGATAGATGTCCATACCCTATTCCAAAGCTCCCATTTTGGCACAGGCTGGAAGAATGCTTGCAAAGAGACATTTGGTTTAGTTTTACATCTACCAATTGCATTTTTTTGAAGGCTAAAAAACTCAAACTCTTGAAATAGAAGACAAAAGAACCACTTCTTAAGCCAAAAAAGGAAATAGAAGACATGAAAGATTTTAGGTGAGCAACCAATAGAATGGATACATCTAACAACATCAGTCTACAAGCTGCCTATCCACGTTTCAATTGCATGCAAGGACAAATTATCAATAAATCTAGTGTATTGAATGGAAAACATTTTGACAAAAATGCAAGCATAGCACCACAATGATGAGTTTCCTCTATTGTGGATTTGTACAGTGCATGCTACATGTTACATGGCTAGAATATAATACATGTGTTTTTTTTCAATTAGGCATTCACTTAAATGTTTTCAAGGCTTTTTCAACAAACTAATTTTGTGCAAGTCCAACAATCATTGGATTCCGTGAGACCACGTTTCTTGTAAGCGTTTCTATAAAAAGCATCAAAGCCTCCCAACAAAACTGTCCTATCAATACTTGGAAAGAACTAGGCTACAATGCAACTCTTGTTCTTGATGTCCCTTGGTGCTCAAGCAAGGAAGTAAGCATTCTTATTTTTTATGCATTATTGTTCTTGAGCTACAAATTACAATTTAAGTGTCACATTGTAATGAGCCTGTAATGTCCCCTTGTTCAATAACCCTAAATCTTGTCTCCAATATACATCAGAATTACATTTCTCTGTTCTGCTCATATCCTTATAGTCTAAAGAATATTTATTCCCTAATCCCATGCCTTTGTTGGATGTCTATTGCTCTTAACATATATTTAATCACTGCATATTAATATAATACTTTGTGCCCCGTTAACATATTAATCTTACTTAGATCGTGGCATTTATGCATTCTTATCTTCATGTGAATAAGACAAGGTTTTTCCCCTTTTTGAATAAGACAAATTTTGTCTTATTTGACTTCTCTCCTTTCTTTCTTCCTATTTCCCTTCGATTTCTTCTTTTGTAATGTCCCCAAAATTTGGATGAAATGACTTAATTATTTAATATTGCCTAAGTCTTAAATTGCATTTAAGTGGGGGATATTAAATAATTAATAAATCAAGTTATAAAGTGACTTCATGAGATGTTCCTAAAGTAACTTGTGAAATATTTGGAATATTACTTTGTAAAAGTCACTAATGTTTTGATTATGGAAAATTAAAAAGGTGACTTATGAAATAATTGAAATATTATTTTATAAAGTTAAAGGAGTCACTTATGTTTTGAAGGGAAAAATACAAAAGGGAGAAAAAATAAGGATTCGAGACATTCTCATTGTTATGATTTTCATCCTTCACGGGAAAAGCTTGAGAGCTTCTTTGATGGCGGGTTTCCAGCCATGGGATACCAGTTTCGTCAGTGAAATCATTTGACCTAGCTGAGTGGATTTACATCAGATTTCGTGATTTTCTTAGACTGAGATTTTGCTTCTTCAAGGGTCGAATCTAAAGCTCATTTCAGACTTGTTGAAGGCGTGGCTGCTTCAAGAAACCCTAGGCGCCTAATATTCAAGCAAAATACATTGATGGGGGTCGAGATTTGAAGAAGTTTGGGTGTTTTTGGAAAAAGACGTGATTTCTGGGCAAAGGCGACCTCTAGAACTGAAATAGACTGGGTCCTAGGAATTATTTCTGGCTTATTTGAAGACGTCTTGCTGATAGGAGGAGGGGCGCACCAGAAATAAGAGGAGAGAATGGTATGTAAAGCTGCTTGGAGTTGGCGGTATTTGGAGCAGTTCTGAGTTTAGAAAACTCGTCCCAGGTCTGAGCACGTTTTGTTTATTATCGTCCTTGCATTTGAGCTATAGATACTCCTAAATGCTTGAGTAAGAAACTAGTATCTGGCACTATGAACTGGGAACTGTAGAATGTCATCACCCGTCATTATAAGAGCAGAAAGTTGTATTTAATGACTGCTGTTAAAGTCTGAAATCATTGCATTCAAATCTGATATATGTTGTAAGTTGTTCTGAGCACATTTACTCATATATTCTACTGGTAACTGGGTCTGTGACATTGTATCATTCTGGGATTGGGTTCTAATACCTGTTATAGCATTCAGTAACTTCAGTGCATGGTTTCCAGTCCTATAGTACTCAGAAAATGCCATTAAACTGCTGTTACAGCCTTGTGTAGTTTCTGTGCATTAGGCAGCAAGTCTTTTGAGCATTGGAAATAGAATAACTTCTTATTTGCTGCAATTTGACATTGTATGAGTCCTTCAGTCCTTTATCAGCTCTGCATCTTTTGGACTCCGTTCTAGTATTGGGTGAGCTTGTGAAATCATATGTCAACCTGAGAATGAAATATTGTAACACTGATGTTCTAAATATGATATGTATTGCATTGCCCAAATGACCAATAGTCTGCTACAGCATTAGATGTTCCTTGGTTGATTGCTGCTCAGACATTGTAATGATTATTGCACTCAGAAATCACATTACAGTCTGCTGTAGTCAGTTTCCAATCACTTTGTGTACTGTCAATGCTTATGTGTGGAGCCATGAATGTAGTTGAAGTCTTGTCTATGTGGATCTGCACTGGACCATTTTATTGTGGACACCTACAAGTATTTTGAATTAGATGAAATAACATTTGAATGCATTTAGCTTTGTCCTTGCTCAACTATGCACTCTATTGTTTGTTAGATTTGCATATATTGAATCATATCAATTGGTTAAACAGAAATCACTCAAACAAAGACAAACTCAAAAAATTCTCAGACTACAAGTCAGGAACTTTACAGTGGTATCAAAGTTGGAGATCTTGCCAGCCTGTTTGGGGTTTGTGACTCATAAAATTTCAGTTATCTAAGGATGATTCAGATGGACAGACTTGTCACTCTTAGAGAAAATCAAAATGTGATGATAAGCACCCTTCAAAAACTCCTACCAAAGGAAGAGGATGAGCAGGTGGTAATGAAAATAGAAGCCAATAAAATTGTTGCTGAGTACCAGGGATTACCAGATGATTTCAAAACTCATGTCTCCTTTGAATACTCGAGGAAGGAAATCCAAGTAAGAAAAAACTATATAACTATATCAGAAAGTTGAACAAGGAAGAAATTTCTGGTCTTGGGTTGTCTACTAACAACAATGCAGTATCTGTGCTTGAGCCTAGTATTCATGAGGAATGAAAGGACTTAACTACAGTGCAGACAAGCACACTAGTTGTAGTGGGGAACCAGGAAGTGTGTGATGAATGGCTAATGAGGGCAAAGGAAGGGAAGTTGATAGCTACTCAAGCAAAACAACAATTACAGAGAATTAAGGAAACATCAAAACGAGCTCCCTTCAAATCAAACAAACATAAAATTTCTGCACTTTCCAGAAAGGCACTTGACATGGACCATCCTTGTGATCTCGTAAATCATGAAAAGAATGTTCCAAAGGGAAGGTATGCAAGTGATAAATTGATTTGGGTTGTTAATACCTTTTCATAAAAAGAGCAGATTGACGTTGAGTATGTTGAAGTTCGCAAATCAGCATATAGTGAAGAATGTTTACATCATGCCGGTGAGGATAGTTTAGATGTTGGGAAGAAATTCCCAAGGTCCAATGTATATCAGTTTGATTTCCAAAAAGCACCTATGGAGAGAAGTGCCCATTTTAGCTTCAACACTTTTGATCCTGATGGTAATTTGTTTAACAAAACAGCCATTCATGGGAAACACAATGAGTTTACTTGTTCAGGTCCAAACCGTCAGCTCATAAGTTCATGGGATCCAGGTATTTCAACACAAAAGCATGATGGAGAGGAAGGATTTGATGATCTCTCTTTTGAACACAACGTTTTCCTTACCACAGAACCTAGAATATGCAAAGAAATCAGAGATAATATGGGGTACACTCTTGGTGGATCAGCCACTAGTATTATATCTACATAGGTAGAGGGAGATGTAAGTGATTCCGTTTGCGTTGAACATACATTATCCACAATGGAGGAACATTTTTCAGGATTATATGAGCCATTATGCCTTAGAGAGTTGATTGTAGAATCTAAGAGATCGCCTAACAAGACGAACCCACAATTTGGTAATGTATGGTTTGTTTTGGATACAACGCCATGGAGTTGGATGGCAGCAAGGATCATATCAGCTAAGAAAGTGATGGAATGGATTAGAAAATGGGACAGCAATCTTTTGACATCTCATGAGCATGAATCTAAGCTAGATGGTGGTGACAAGAAATGTAGCATGGTAGACATTCATGAAAAGATAGACAAGCATGAGGTGATGGTGGGAACTCCTACTTGCCTACAACCTGAAGTTATAACAGCAATGGGAAAAGAACATGAGTCAATTTGTAGGTTGGTTCCTCGCACTTATGATGTTGATACTTTGATTGAGTCTAAGGATATCATAACTTCAATGTTTGATATGCTACAAGGTTGGGCTGCCAAGTGTACGCAAGCGTGCTCTTGCATTGAAGTTTTACAGGGTAATGAAAGAAAAGGTACAATCAGTCCTAAATCACTGGTTGGGGACAGCAGCGTTATACTCTCTCATCTACATGAACTTGCAATCCCTATTCTTGAAATACTTGGTGACAATGAGTTTCCAAATGATAGCTTACATGATGCGTTGATTAAGCATGGCTATTTTGATGTTGCTTCTTCCAAGAGGGCTAAATTTGTTCACTTTAGAACAACAGCCATAAATCAGTCCAAAGAAACGTGTAACATACATCACTCTATACATGATGAGTCTATACATGATGAGAAACAAGATTTCTCTAATTCTGAGTTTGTAGATGATGTTTTCAATGTTAAGGAGAATGAAGTGGCGTTAGGTATTCAATGGTTGAAATCTCTTGGAAGATTTGTCCAAGACTTCAGCAAGATGATATTAGAGCTCACTCACATGGGTAAACACATGGTGCTTAAGCCACAAAGGAATGAGACAAAGGATGGGACAGTTAAGGGCATGTTTGTGTGCTCTAACATTGATGACTTCAAAGGCATGGATAACAATGAAGAATTCAGTCCTAATCTTCTGATTTTGAACAACAGGGATATATCCTCACTTCCTAATTATATTGAAGCTTCTAACTATTGGGAAAGAAGGAGTGATATTGTTTCTACTTTGGTTGGTGCTCAGGCAGCATGCATAGGTCATGGTAATTTATATGATGCATCCCATCTTAGGGCTGAATTTAAACACTTTGGAGCAGCAGAGTTAGAGCAGTCCCAAATATTGAATGGTGGTTCGCTAGAGGGGGCAAAGCAAACCAAGTTGTTGGCTCAACAAGCCAAGTCCTATCTTCAACATAGTCACGATATGCACCCTTCTTTAGATGATGATGATAAAAAATTGACTAATTCAGAAAATTCAGTTGTTGTTGAGTATTTTCTTGATGGTGATAATGATTTTGTGGAGAGCACCCCTAGTGAGCCATACACTCAAGAGTTGTCTTTGATGAGTGTTGATGACATCGATGCTACACCTTTGGGTTTATCACCTATTTCTCGTGGCATGACAACGACTTATTTGTTGACTGGTGACTTCATATTCATAGATTCATCATGGTTTAGTGACTGCACTAGTTGGATTCACATTGCATTTTCAGACTTTTCGTGCTCTACACTAGTTATTCAGTTTCTTGGGAGTGTGTGGAGGCATGTTTATTTGATGGGCATTGAGTATTTGATGGATTTCTTTAGTATGTATGGGTATGTGGACAACTATGATTTAATTCTTATTGCTGGCATGAGTTACAACAACAGTATTTGGTGGTCTAGTGAGTTGATCTATGTACACATGGGAGGTTTGAGCAACCGGCTCCACTACAGTACCTTGGAGATTGACACTAGTTAGTTTTATCAGAAGAAGGTGGGTTTCCCTAGGACTTGCACGTTGGTTTTTGGTTTTGATCCAGCTTCTTTTCACGAGGTTGTTGACATTCATGTGATACCCTTTTGAATCCCGAAGAACCATCTCTTGCAGTTGGGAGTTGTGAGCTTTCTTCTAATGACGACAGTACTAGATGGGATACGCATGACTACTCTGGTTTTCCTCTAGCACAGGCAGGGGAGTTTCACTTTGGTTGCATTATGAGGTGTGCTCACTAGTTTCCGTTCAGCCCACATGTATAGGATTTGATGATGACATTGATGACACAGAGAGATGGGTTGAATAAGGGACATGCCAATTCACTCTGGTATGGCATGCTTCTGATTGCAGATGATGAGTCCAAGTTTGATAGGACTCTCACTTTGATTTCTCCAGTTGGATGTTTCCAGCAACAGGAGTTTGAGACTCGGTTCGATTGGACTCTTGGGGTTATCAGAGTGGTGCAGGGGAAGTCGGTTGGTGTTGAGATTGATGGACTTCCAATTTGTTTATGGATTGTGTGTTTGCGCGAGGTTCATCACCGCAGTTCGGGGATGGCAGAGTTCACCAATCAGCAGATGGAGATCCCTGTGCACAATTTATATAGAGGTGAATTTCAGGTTTTGGATCCAAGAGTTTACTTGTTGGGCAGTTGGCTTCACAGAATGACTGGGCTTGACCATGCCAGGAGTTACAACTGTATACAGAGGTTGCCGGATTGCGTTCTTTCCAGGATCAATTGGGATCCAGGTGGTTGGTGGACAGACATAGATGGTTTGTTGTTCAGGTCTCAAATGCTGTGGCAATTGAGTTAGTTTGTAGTTGCGGATTGCTTGAGTGAAAGCAATCTTCGGGAAGGGAGGACTGTAATGTCCCCAAAATTTGGATGAAATGACTTAATTATTTAATATTGCCTAAGTCTTAAATTACATTTAAGTGGAGGATATTAAATAATTAATAAATCAAGTTATAAAGTGACTTCATGAGATGTTCCTAAAGTAACTTGTGAAATATTTGGAATATTACTTTGTAAAAGTCACTAATGTTTTGATTATGGAAAATTAAAAAGGTGACTTATGAAATAATTGAGATATTATTTTATAAAGTTAAAGGAGTCACTTATGTTTTGAAGGGAAAAATACAAAAGGGAGAAAAAAGAAGGATTCGAGACATTCTCATTGTTATGATTTTCATCCTTCACGGGAAAAGCTTGAGAGCTTCTTTGATGGCGGGTTTCCAGCCATGGGATACCAATTTCGTCAGTGAAATCATCTGACCTAGCTGAGTGGATTTACATCAGATTTCGTGATTTTCTTAGACTGAGATTTTGCTTCTTCAAGGGTCGAATCTAAAGCTCATTTCAGACTTGTTGAAGGCGCGGCTGCATCAAGAAACCCTAGGCGCCTAATATTCAAGCAAAATACATTGATGGGGGTCGAGATTTGAAGAAGTTTGGGCGTTTTTGGAAAAGGACGTGATTTCTGGGCAAAGGCGACCTCTAGAACTGAAATAGACTGGGTCCTAGGAATTATTTCTGGCTTATTTGAAGACGTCTTGCTGATAGGAGGAGGGGCGCACCAGAAATAAGAGGAGAGAATGGTATGTAAAGCTGCTTGGAGTTGGCGGTATTTGGAGCAGTTCTGAGTTTAGAAAACTCGTCCCAGGTCTGAGCACGTTTTGTTTATTATCGTCCTTGCATTTGAGCTGTAGATACTCCTAAATGCTCGAGTACGAAACTAGTATCTGGCACTATGAACTGGGAACTATAGAATGTCATCACCCGTCATTATAAGAGCAGAAAGTTGTATTTAATGACTGCTGTTAAAGTCTGAAATCATTGCATTCAAATCTGATATATGTTGTAAGTTGTTCTGAGCACATTTACTCATATATTCTACTGGTAACTGGGTCTGTGACATTGTATCATTCTGGGATTGGGTTCTAATACCTGTTATAGCATTCAGTAACTTCAGTGCATGGTTTCCAGTCCTATAGTACTCAGAAAATGCCATTAAACTGCTGTTACAGCCTTGTGTAGTTTCTGTGCATTAGGCAGCAAGTCTTTTGAGCATTGGAAATAGAATAACTTCTTATTTGCTGCAATTTGACATTGTATGAGTCCTTCAGTCCTTTATCAGCTCTGCATCTTTTGGACTCCGTTCTAGTATTGGGTGAGCTTGTGAAATCATATGTCAACCTGAGAATGAAATATTGTAACACTGATGTTCTAAATATGATATGTATTGCATTGCCCAAATGACCAATAGTCTGCTACAGCATTAGATGTTCCTTGGTTGATTGCTGCTCAGACATTGTAATGATTATTGCACTCAGAAATCACATTACAGTCTGCTGTAGTCAGTTTCCAATCACTTTGTGTACTGTCAATGCTTATGTGTGGAGCCATGAATGTAGTTGAAGTCTTGTCTATGTGGATCTGCACTGGACCATTTTATTGTGGACACCTACAAGTATTTTGAATTAGATGAAATAGCATTTGAATGCATTTAGCTTTGTCCTTACTCAACTATGCACTCTATTGTTTGTTAGATTTGCATATATTGAATCATATCAATTGGTTAAACGGAAATAACTCAAACAAAGACAAACTCAAAAAATTCTCAGACTACAAGTCAGGGACTTTACATCTTCCTCCTCCAGATGATGATGATCTTGTTTGGAAGTGATTCTCTTTAATACCCCCGATAATAGTCATATCCTTTCCTTGCATCTCTTTGACTAGGACATGTCTCTTAGTTTAATTGCTGCCCCTTGGAGTTAACCGATGTCTTAACTAAACCATACTGAATCGCTGCATTTGAATATCAATTGCTGTATTAAATATAATTGCTGCATCATTTGGTTTTAAAAATAATCATTGCTGCCTTAGCATTAAGGGATTATTATTTCATTTATTTAATTATTAGTTTCGTGTGAGTATTTATTATTATAATAAATAATATCAACTGCTCTATTTTATAATCAATTATTATATTTCATATATATGTTTTATATTATTATATTATAATTAATATTAAATCGTTGACATTTGTTTTGTTAATATTTATATTTTTATATTAACAATTATAATTATAATACTATCTTATAATAATTATAATCATAATAGTATTAAATTTCTAATGTTTATATTTATATTTTGATATTCATATTGTTATTTATAATATTTATTTTAATATTTAGAACGTTGTTTAATATTTATAATTATAATATTGTCTGTGACAATTATAATTATGTCAAATGGGTAATATTTTAAATGTGTATTTTATTATCTTAATGTCACAATGGAGGGGACATGACACACATCCCTGTAAATTTTATATTTTTCTTTTTTATTAACCGTTTAACATCCCAATGTAATTTGGACTAAGGCGGGTACCCTAACGTTGAAACTATAATCATACTTAATATCTTTGAATGTTTGTATGGACTTAATGATTAATGCTATAGACTTAGTACTTTAATTGTTAACTGCTACAACTGTCGAGTAAGTAAAAGTTATGAACTAATTGGTTTCGTCTTAGTATACGACATGGTTATATTTATACATGTAAGTTACATTTTGGACTAACGAAGTAACACTTTGTGGTGACATGTGTGCATGAGAATTGGAATGGTTTTGCAGGTGCCAAGGGTGCAATAAAGCAGACCTAGCAACTTATCTTGAGAATAGTCCCAAAGCCTTTTAACCCTACCTTTTTAACCATGAGATTGAGTTGCATTATATGGACTCCCCAGCTATGAATTCCCTACTAGGTGCAAGTTGTGTCCTTGATCCTTAGCTAGTTGCTTCACTCTAGAACAAGAATTGAGTAAACCCTTACCCTTTTCCTAAATGATCTATGAGAATTATTGATAGTGGCCCGGTGGATTCCCCAATCCTATAGATCGAGTATCAGCAACCCTATTCCGAAAATCAACACCTTATCTCGACTAACTAGTATGATGTAAAAATAAGATAAAAAATATTTTATTAGGATATCAAAAATCATCAAAATAAAATGAAGGAATGAAATAATATAAAAATAAAAACAAATAGAATGAAAATGGAAAAAAATAAGTTAGGTCATGGCATTTTCACCAAAGACCAAAACCAACTAAAAATGGGTGTATTAATAGAGTTAAACTCCCCTCCTACTGTGGGGAGACAGCCTTTATTGCAAGGGAATGACAGAGGGAAATGGAGGAGGATGTATGTGCCATTAAGAGGGCATGGCGACCCATCCTTTGGAAAAAAAATTGTAGGTCGGCATCAAATCTGGTGCGCAGGGAAAAAGGAAGTCCAGTGACTCTTTAAAATGCACTTTTGGGCAGATATTGAGGGAAGAAGAGAAAAAACACATGGGAAGAGGGTCAACCAGAGTTGGGGAAGGTTGCAAGGGAAATTAAGAATTGGGTGTGACAAATTGGGGGTGTTATTACAAGGTAGAATATCTTTATGTTAAGTTAGGCATTGCTCCTTTGGTATGCTCTTAAAAATTGGTCGTTAAAGTTTCATAAACAGTGAATAGCTGCCATTTTCTCAGTCTTTGGTGCCTTAAAGTTTTAGCTACCCTAATTTTTCTTGTGGCAAAGCAATTTTCCGCACTGCATGTAGAGTTATTAACATCTTACAATTTGTTTGGTTTCATTCCATTAGCCCTAGGACCAAAACATGCCTGAAACCCCACTAAGGCATTGGTTAAAAGGTTTATCATAACATGAATTTTTGTTTTAGCCTTACAATCCTTCATAATTGCATGGAGAGCAATTTTGTGGCAGCTGCAAGCCTTCGGAAAATGTCAAATCCAATAGCTTGAAAATATTACTGATTTGTAAATTGCAAAACTAATTTTACAATCATGGAATAGGATTTTAAAACTCCAATAAATATATGAACCCTACCACTGATAGAAAGAAAAGAGTAGATTGCTTCATGGATAAGGGTATTAATTAATAAAAGAATTTATGAAAGGGCCATATATCATATACACTCAAATGAGAGAAAGATAAATTAGCCATACTAGTTGTCTTCCCTTGCACTAACAATTTTCAAACTAGTCCCTTAAACGTGTGGTAAAACATTAGGAACAAGAGGAGTTTAGACCTGGTTAGGAAGAATTTCTTTTGGTTTTAAATTCCTGGTCCAAGTCTCCTCTTAGGCTACCTATGGGGTAAGATGATTGCAAGAAAATTATAGATCTAAAATTTTAATGATAGAACATGTTTCAGACCATTTAAAGTTGGATGCTCTCTCTGTGAATACATTTACTATCAATTCATTGTCTTGCCCAAATTTGAAGGACAATCCCTTATTTGTTACAATCCTCTATGAATTCTCCACTGCTGATTATCTTTTTCTATGTAGATCATAAACAATCATTAATGCTTACTTACTAGTTCGTTACAACTATACTCTCTTATGCTGGGGTAGATTTCTGAGCAGCTTAAATTTATAGTATTCCCTCATGAAAATGTTCACAGCAATAGCCAGCAAGCTATTTCACCTGTTACAGCCTTGTGGAGCAGCAAGTGAGGTACTCCCCTTTGTAGGCAAGAATAGGTAAATTGATTGAAGCCAAGAATATGGAATGATAGTGCTCAAACAAGATTCTATAGACCATAGCTATGCTTAAAAGGCCTTGGATTTCAAGAGTTATTAAATTCTCAATAAGCATATTTATATAAAAAGAATGGTGGGCTGAGGGGATTCCTTGTATAATTTGGGTGTGTATATTCCTCTAGTTGGCCATGCAACTATCATTGTGCAACTCTCCCTTTTAAGCTAGATGTGATAACACTCGGACCCCAAAATTTTGTATGGCCTATGTGAATCATACAGCCTAAGGATGTATTTCACTAATGAAGCTGAAAACTGAAAAAATTGGTTGCCTTCTTGGCAACCTGTGGTCAATTTAGACCTTGTTGTTCTGATATCATAAAATACCTCATAGCTTCCTCTCCACATTAATGACCTTTGAAGTTGATGTAGTTCAAAATTTTGAGGATAGTATTCCTTTGTCTCTAGCTGCCTTAAATTCGCTTATATTCACCATGTAATGCCCTCCATCTTAAGCCTATTATGGCTAGAACACCAATAAATTCCAAGCTAGTAGATGACCACAAGCCTGAACCTTCATGATACCAAAGCAATTAGCAAGTTGTCACCTGTACTAAGTGATTGATGCTAGGAGCTACTGCTGTATCATTTGAATTAGCCAGCCTTCCCCTATAGCACGGAGGTGAAGAGTGCCAAGAGCTATCGTAGTTGTGATATTGGAGTAGTTCAAAAAGTTATTACAAGTGTCGTGTAGGTAATAGATACCAGGAGTTGACCATTGGATCAAAGGGGTTAGATGGGTGTAACTAGTAGCACAGAGGTGACCATTGTTAGGTGCTACCCATATTATGAAGTGGTTGATCAACAATATCACCAAGGCCATGTGGTGTTATATGTTTGGTACCATTCCATTCCTTGGTGGACAAAATTGTCGTCAATGGCCTAGGGGTGATAGACGTTGGAATGCACCAACTTGAAAAGGTTCATCGCTTGTGGAAATATCACCTTCAACCTACACAACCATTTCAAGATTGTAGTATGGGATGCATCATAGTCCTCCTTCTAGTTGTTCGTTGGCATACATGACCCTTATGGGGTGCGGATGGACCCCCAATGTAGTATGAGATGCACTATAGTCCTCTTTACAAACATCTACTTAAAGAACCCATAATTCACTCCTTTCCCCTACCTCTAACCTTGACACCATACTAAGGATTGTTCTCCGGATAACTTCTTAAGTCCACTTGGTTGGGGTGGATGGCATAGCTGTCCACATGGTTGGGTTTGTCGCACCCTTGGGTCAATAAAGAAGAAAACCGACATCCAGTTGATATGCATGACAACTCAAGCTCTTACACATCTTCAGGTACTCTTAAGTTATGAGCATTGTGTTTTGATATTAGCTTATTCATTGTTGTTTGAATTGGAAAATGATTTTTGTGTTGAAGCTTGCTAATTCAAAAAAATAATTGCTCCTATGGCTGGTTTTTACAATAAGAATCACTTTGTAGAACACCATCATAAGAGCATGAATTAATAGTGAATTGATGGTGGCTATATACAAGCAAATAATTTGAGGATAAAGAAACACATAGATTTTGTAAAAATGAAACTTTAGCCTAGTTTTAACATGTTAACAAATTCACCAAGAAATATTTCAGGAAACAGTTCTAAACCCTAAAGAACCTTCAAGGACATCTTCTTTGGTATTTTAAAATTTAGAATATCTTTGTTAATGACAAAAACTAAAGTTGAATAAAACATGTCAAATGAGGATATGGTGCTAGGTAATTGTGATAGATTATTATTTTTTAAAGGATTTGACTTGTGTGTATTTTAAGTTATTTTAAGATAATTTTTATAGGTAGTCATAAAACTCATGGTGTCAGTAGGATTTTCACCTTCTAGCCTCCTTCCCAAATGAAGGTTTTTAGAAATATCTAATATTTGATCAATCATTATTATCTCAAAACTTTTACCGCCATGAGATTTGACCCAATCAATTTATAGTGGTCCACACATGTTTTTAGTTAGGTTTTTTATTTTGAAGGGTTGATCCTACTGTTTATAAAACATCTCAAGATGACCTCCACAAATAATGATTACATTAATGATATTATTCTTCATGTATGTTGGTAGACATAACAAAGCAAGGGGTACCACATTGCACACAAAAATATTTAAGTGTTGCCTAGTAGGAAATGAAGGGTGAATATAATCTACTACTTTGAGATTTCAATCTCTAACTTCTTCTCATATTAGAAAACTTTTTACTATATGCAATTCCTTATAAAGTACATTTATAATTTATCTAATCGTTCTTATCAATGTAAAATTAAGTTATTAACCCATCGATGACCCAATCGTTTATCTATCTTTAATAATTGAAATCTTCCCTTTACATTTATACACAAAATTTAAAATTAAAAAATGTTCATTGTTTTAAACATATAAGTACTAAATAGAATTATGAATTTGTTATAATAAATTTTTAAAATTAAAGCACCCAATAAAAACTCACAATAAGAGGAAGGTTTCATGCCACTGTTTAGCTTATTTTGTTTAACAATCGCAATTTTTTGACGTCTTTTGTAGAATTAGTGGTCCTATGACTTTTTTTTTTTTTTAATTTTAAACATTTTTTTTTTTTGATACATAAGATGATTATTTATTTTA